>CARXXK010000001.1:28299452-28548975 GCA_949089665.1 Macrosiphum euphorbiae
GTTTTCAACTTACACTTTTATTATATTGTGATTTTTACACATACAATTTAATGTTGAATAATTGAATTGGCATCGTAAATTAAATTTTACTATATAATTTGTTTTATTCGAAATTATTACAATATATAAAATAGCTATTTTCATGCACGAAACACAATGAGCTACACCCATGTAGTTTACGTTAAGCATACACAATATTCATTATATCTTTTGAGCGACTATATTGTTAGAAACTGAAAATGCACGCAGGTATATGGAGATGTATAAATTAAAAGTAATTAATATTTTAAGCACTAAAAACTAAGTGTTCAGATAAAATATTTTCAGTATAAATAACATAGTGAAAAGTTCTGTGTACTATGTAATTATTTAGAAAACAAATGAGTATAATACAATTATTATACAAGATATCCAAATTAGTAGAGTAAAATATTTCATTTTTATATAATTAAATACTTTTCCAATACATATTATATAATATCATCGATATAAAAGTAAAAACTTTGTTTAAACAAATAGAGGGTGATAAAATCAATCCTTTTTTAATTATAAATATTTTAAATTACCTAAGTGTTTTTGATCAAGTCGTGTTTTGGTATTTAGAATTCCCATGTATAGGACCTTTTATGTTTTGCGTTCAATATTGGTTTAGCTTATAATTATGAATTTTTTTGGTACATCATATATGCGTTTATTGTGAAAGAATTTTTTGAAATTGATTCACAGTTCGTGATCAAAAAATAATATCGATGAAACCGAAAATAAGAAAGCATTGTCACCGATCTCGATTGATACATTGTGTCAAACATTAATTGTTGATCTTTACATTTTTTGTTTGTTTTCATTTTTTTTTTTTTTTATACGAAAAATCTAATGGTGAATAAATTAACTGTTGTATAGTGTATTTGTTTTTAAAATAGTATATTGTTACGAAGTGGCAAATTACTACAACACGTTGAATTAACCTTTTGGTAGAGTGTTCTGCCATACATACTACCTATGTACTATGTGAATGTTTGCAAAGAAATTTTTTACACTTTATGAATATACATTACTCGGAATGTGGGAATAAATTAAATCTCTTTAATTTATTAATATGTTACATTGTTCGCTAATAATAATAATACTCACGCTAAGGTATATCCTGCAGTTATATAATAAAGCCAATTTTCTCGTCTAATGAAAATAAACAAAATGAAATGTCCATTTCGACAATATTATATTTGTTAGGATAAGATGACAGGCGGTATTTTAGTGAGTGTACAGTGTTCTTGGTCGAGACACGAGAATATATCCTTTATAATAATTGTAGTGACTTCTGTTTTTAATAATGCAAAGTGGCTATTAAACATTTATTAATGTCAAGGTGCGAGTTGTTGACGTTGTGAGCACGTCCGGAAGTGAACTCGACATTATTTAGGATATTATAGGACCATCGGTTGAATTAAAATATTATATTTCTTCAATACCTTTATACTATTTACTTGGGAGTTTAAGTGGCTGGTCACATGTTGTTGTCGGTCAAGAAAATAGTTTCATGAGTGATTGAACCGGGAAGGGTACAATATCTACTGTAACTGTTTATACAGTTATTGTAGAAAACGAATCAAATCATGTTTACTCAATAGTCGAGAAATGTAAGAAATGAGAATATTTTTTTTTATATATATAATCTGTGTATACTTGCAGTCCTTTTCCTATCGCGACGTCAACTTTTTAGATGAATTTGATACGATCACATGGCACGCATGTCTTGAGTTTTTAAAAAGTTGTATCTTATTAAGCTACACGCCTCGAGTAGGATGTGTGACGTTAGTGAAAGTTGGACGACGTTTGCATTGGCAAAACACAATTTATTTTCCTATTCGTTCTGCAAATTGCCTATATCAGACGCCTTTGAAATCGTTATTTTGACAATAATACTATAATTTTTTTTTGAATAATATTATTTACCGCTGTTCGATCGGGGTTGACGAGAGAACTATAGCCATAAGTCGAACGGTCGTCACGAATACCAGCTGAATGTGGCATTGTACGACATAATGCGTTTGACGATTGACACTTCGAGAAGGCGTGTACCTGCATCTACTGCTCTTAAAATATTATATCCTGTTAAAAAAAAACTTAACCCGGTAAATGGTAAATATATCGTAGTTGTAATATCTGATACGCTCCAGTCGTATCGACTCGTCGTTGGGTGGACATGATAATATTATCAAAACATATACGCAATACCACCGTAACAACTTAATCGACTGTGTTAACGTCGCTTCCATTACACTAACACTGTCGGCTGTGGTCTGTGGCGTTTAACTGGAGTCGTCATTATACGCACATTAGGCACATCAACAATAATATATTATTATTGAAACAGTATTATGCCACTTGTACACGCGCGCAGGACTCGCGTATGATACGATACGTAATAATTATAGTCCTTCCACCCGAAATCCGGTCGATTAGACTATTCGCGACGCACATCCGTTGGTAATAAAGTAATAATTATTATTATTGACCGTCCCCACAGCGTGCTTCGACCGTTAGAAATTTCGGATACGCTTGTCACGTACCACGCCTCCGGTGGTGGTTGGTTACCCATCAGAGGCTATCCATAACACTTTTCGTTCGTGTATAATATTATGATTATTTTCACGGCTGTCCGACACCGCCGCGTACCACAACTATAGTATTATAACGATAATCGTTTAACATTGATTTACCTTTAATATCGTCAAATAGAGCTGGCAGGTATACTTGGCTTCGTTTTCACTAAATACGAATAAAATAATTTGTTAACGAACCCAGGCACATATTATGGAGACCATAATATAAACTAAGCCCCTTAAAAAAAATTTACCTCACCTATAATAATAATATACAATTTTAGTTTTTAATATAACTTAAATAAAAATAAAATAACAAAATAAAACTGACTATGTTTCAGTAAACATTTCTTTTTTTAACTATAATAATATTAGAATTTGGAATCACTACTCGGTTCTCATAAATTATTGGCTATTTCAGTATTTAAAAATATTCTTATTATTATATTATTTATCTAGATAAATTACCACAGATAACCATTACATTTATCTAGATGAGATAATTAGATGGTTTAATTTATTTTTATGTAGATAATAGAATTTAAGAATTAATTTTATCTAGATAATTACCAACACCAACATATAGATACCACCAAAAGTTAATATTGGTTAGTTCCATAATAACATATTAGGCGTTGTTATTAATAAAAATAATAAAATTGATAATCGATACCAAATTATAATTGATTCAATACGACATCGACTGTAGCCGACTATCGACCAGTTTTTATTAGAGGAATACAATATTTATATAATATTATATGCCTGTATTCGCATACCATCTGCATGAGTGCAGGACTGTAATTCCTATATATTGTGTCTTAGAGAAAAATATAACACTACATGCTTAAAAATAATCTATAATTATCATAGTTTACATATTATAAATTTGAAATCTGAAAATTCGAAATAAATTTTGAAATTCATTAAAAACAAAAATGTGATCGCTTTTAACTATATAATATAATATATCAACTCGTATCAAGGACAGTAAAACAAACAAGTTGGGCTCCATATTCTTCGTGCATCCGTAACCCCCCCGGCTCTCCTTATCTTCGCATAGATATCTCTAAGTATTATTATGACAGAACTTTTGCGATAAAACATCGACAATAACATTGACGATAAAAAATATAATGAACTCGAAAAGAAAAATGAAAAAAATAATAATAACGAAACGGAGTTTTACGTAAATCCGAGGAAACAAAAGTCAACTACAGCAGATACGGTGGTATATATACCGTGGTAATAATAGTAATAAAAAAAACCGTTTCGGTAGAATACCTACGACTATAATATAAGTCCATCCCCCCCCCCCGACTTCGCGGAAAGAGGACTTTCCAATAATTGAGTATCACAACTAAACGACACGTTTGATTTATATGCATCCGTTGTTTGTACGGTCTATCTGTGTGGTATTAATTATTATAATATATTATCATTACACAGGCACCCACGCGGATGTCCACACAAGACGCTGTCTCACTGTGTGCGCTTTCAAGTCGTATACAAATTTATTCATTTCGTATATAAATAATGATTATTATTATTATTATTTACGATATTATAACTTTGAAGTACTTTGAGTATAGTATCATGCTTATTTTTATAATTATTGCGTTAAACGGTTGCACTTTCAAATGCCATATTTTGTAATTTACCGTCACCGCGTATTAATAATAAATTCATGGTACAAATATAATATTATAATAATAATACTTAGCGTTTTTTAATAAACAACAATACATTATTACCGTAATACATATTATTATCATTAATCGACGTGATACAGGCTCGTTGTTCAAATATTTTACCAGCGTAGGTACGTATTTACTTCACACAGCAAGTATAAAAGCAATAATGAGAAATTCTCTCTCGTCTTTCGTTCCTCGGCCGTTTGGTATTGTATTTTCATTTTTCTCATTCTGCATACAAAGTTTAAAATATATATTTGAATAAACGAGTAATATTATTATTTTCATAAATGTCTCCAGAAAACAAGCGTTTTAAACGCTATACACGATTTCCCATTTATTGCACCAGTCAAATATTTATTAATTTAAGCGGATGTCTTAATTAGTAGTATAAGGAGTATTTTGAAAATTTAATTATGCAGTTGTGCACAATGAACTTTATAACGTAATTGCCTTTGCGTTTCGCCATTGAACCTGTCAGATGAATTGTTTTAAGTATTTCGGTTCTAATCTGCACACATATACATACTCACTTGTACATAATATAATATACACTATACCTATGCATATTATGATTATATCGTATATAATATTATATATTGTGTATATTATATTGAGTTTATTTTTATTCGCCAAGACCAGCTGCCTATGGAACTTATTCCCACAAAGTATTATTTCTTTAGACTAGGTATTGCGTTATGCCAACGATTTGAAAATATTTTGTACAATTACATTTATACTTGAGATTATACATTTATAATTTTGCTAATACTCTGAGGATTTGTTGTTATCATTTTAAAAATAAATTTAACGATTTTGTTGGTCTAGGATGGGTTGGGATAATATTCAAATGATAAAAATTGCCTCAACTAAGAATAAACAAATAATATTAATAGCGATAACAATATTGAACTACAAAATATTCTTATAACCACCATAGAAGACTTTGAGATCAGTCTTAGTATTGTATAGTTCAATACAACTGAGAAATAAACTAAACTGTAATAATAATTGCATATTATAATATACCTATTATTATTTACTTATGTACATTTCCATAATTTTTGTTTACATGAAAAATCTAGTGAAACGTCTCAGAAATAAAATTGGTAGGTTATTGTCTTAAACTCAACAAGCTTACCTGCAAGGAGAATGGAATAAATTGTACATTTATACGGTATGAAGACAATGTAATATAATATCATTCATATACGAGTATAATTAATTATCTGTGAAAAAAATTTGGTGGAATTTTTCGACAAAAATGTGTAATTCTAATGTTATACAAATGTAATTGTTTGAGGATTACGTTTTTTTTTTTGGATGAAAATAATATGTTTGGTACACGTGACTTCTACTCTTGAGACGGAGCCGAGGGCTCTTGTAGCTCTTATATCCCGGACCCTTACACCCTTACACCCTCCCATATTATGTATTTGAAAGTGTCTCGTTCGCATTTGACGATTGACCAATACATGCATGAGACAACATTTCAGTTTTGGAAATTGCATTATTTCGAGAATCCAATCGTATGTAATTGTAGAGCCGTTACCGCGGTTAAATAATATACTGCAGGGTACTGTGTAGGTATTTCTTTTAGCCGTCCAGTGGGTAAGCTGATTGGCAAATTTCTGTGTATGTCCCTGTAGAAAAAAAAAGATATGCAATTTTGTACCTATATGTATCGTGTAATTATAACTATTTATTTTTGTATATGATATTAGTAAATTGTAATTCAAGTTACAATTTTTGAGAGTGACGACCGAAAAGAAAATGACAAAATGTGTTTTTTTTCTTTTTGTTGATAATGGTGGATACACACAAATATTTATTTGAGACTTTTTTTACTTAGACAACTGGTTAGAAAGCAGCATCTTACGGTCAAGCTTCTTTTCAGTCATCAGGCCAGCGCCTCGATAAAAGCTATGCAATAGCTTAGAAATGATTTGCACCAATGTTCAAGACCTATATAATTGTTGTAGCATCGATATTATAATCAACACGTGGTCCGGGTGAGCTCTCAGACGGTTTAGGTAAGACTCGGTGCACACAGAAGTGAGCGTAAAACGGGTGGTGAATATTGCGAAAACGAGTTTCGGCCGGGCGAAAGATTTCACTATACCTGTTTAATATTACCTATATATAATAATTAATAATGTTCGTAATTTCAATAATATGCACCTGAGACGACCGCGTAGTGCGATTATAAAATTACTACGCCGTCGCCGCCTCAGTCTACCTGTAGCGATTTGTTTCGACTTGAGTATTCGTGTTCGCGTTAAAGACGACCGCGTGCAAAGGCTTGGCGGCGCGGTTTCGCTGGTTTTTATCTCAGCCTTTATTTTTCGTTTTACCACGTTCTTGTACACGCGCGTGCGCACGTCCATAAATCGCCTCGCGCTTTTATTTCCGCCGTTTTCGGTTTGTTATTGCCACCGGTGAGGCGACGGAGGAAAAAAGTCAACGTATTATGGCCCATACGTCTTCGCCTCGGTATACGCTCTGTGTAAGTGTGTGTGTGTGTGTGTGTGTGTGTGTAGGTGTGTGTGTGTGTGTGTGCGCCAACAGAGCTGGTTAATGGAACGTAACAAAATATCGTTAAGATCGATATCGGGCGGGCACGCGTCGTTATGCTAGTTCGACTGGCTGCTGCAGCCGGAGAGCTGAACCTCAGCAGTGATAGGAAATAAAACTAAAACTGTACCTAGAGTCTAGATAAACGTAAAAGATAGTCGAAGTATAAATTCTTTGTATGAACATCAAATAAATAATAACATTTTCAATGTAGATAAGAAACAGTTAAACATTTTTAATTTGTATAAATTACCCATACTATTCTAAACAGCTAGTGTGACTTGACCATCATAAATTTTTTTTAATTGTTCAGTTATTTGGTAACAATAATTGTACTTGAAATTTAAAAATAAATTTGAATTGTTTTTGAAACCAGTAAGTTATTAATTACTTAGTACCTATATTTTAAATAATAATTGGAAAATTCAAAACAGTAATTGTAGCTTTTACAGTTTGGTGTTTGTTACTTACGGCTTTCAGTGTTCTTAGCCATTGTCATAATATAATGCTATAATATTATTGAGTCATATTATTATAATTGTGTATGCCAGACGACATTTCGACCAACGGACTCGTGCGCAATTTCCGTAACAATTTCTTTTATTTTCACATTTCTCTCGTTTTTTTAAGACCCCCGCGAAATACGGCCAGACGGCAGGCAATATGCATTTAATTCCGGTGCATTGTTCTGTGCTGTGCAGTAGAGCATAAAACCTAATAAGACCTTTCAAAAGGTTTAACACTAATTTCATTATCCGTCTTCGTGGGTATATAATATATACGTATATAATATGTTTAGGTAGGTACCCATATATAGTCGTTATCAAAAGGTATATAATATTATTAGCCCATCGTTCGAGCGAACGATACCGAACAATTTTTCGAATTCAGCATGAAGTACATAATATTATAGTGTCATAGTCTTATTACCCATATAATATAATATATATTATATTATATTGTAGGTACAGTTATCATAGTGAATTAATAACAATATTATATTCCGTGTGAAAATATTATACAAACGGACTTTGTTTAATTCTTTTTTTCCATCAGAAATATTATACTACCGACTTGTGATGTACCTACCTATAGTAATATTGAATTACGCGCATATTGTCATAGAGCGAAGCGAGGGGTACACTGTTATTATTATTACATTTCTTCGTGAGTCGCGTTACGTGACACGAAAACCCAGCGGTGCCAATTTTACTTTCAATTTGGCATTTGCGAAACGGAAACCGAGAGCACAATATTATAATATTGGAATTAAATAAAAAAATAATGTGCATGCCGAGGCGCAATAGCCGCATTGTGCTAACGCGGTTGATGTAAGTAAAAATAAAAGTATATAGAATATACAATTCTGGGCTCTAAATTATTATTCATAAGTCATAACATCGTGGCATTATCTACAGCATATTTTGATTTGAGAGAGACGATGAGATATTTTCAATCCACACCGATTAATAAATTGTGTATTATTTTAATATTCAAGCTCTGAACAAAAATGTCTTTAAAACGTCACGTCTGCTATTACGGAGTGTTCGGAAAATTTGGACAACAAAAGGACAGTAAATAATATTAAATCGAATGAAATCCAACAATCGGAATACTTTTCCTAATCAAATCGGTAAAATTTTATCGAATCTTTTAGCACTATTGTTTGAAAAGTGGAAACTAATCGAGTGAACAATTTTAAAAGTATAGACACATGCGCGCGCACACGCACACACATCGCCGCAAAATATCGTCAGAAGTTTGTTGAATTGTGGTAAAAAAGAAGTCGAACTGTTTGACACGTTATTTTGTAATAACTTTTCTTTAGGTACCTATATCGAAGGGAAACATGAAAATATAGTTTGGTTCCTAATTAAAACCACCATTAATACTTTTTTGCCCCATCATAATATTAGGTATGCACCTAAATTATGTACATAAAAAAGTATACTATGAATGAAATATTATAATATGTATGTATATACTCGTATGTTGGCATGGGATGGTGCATAATATGAATATTTATTGTCAGATAAATGTCAATAGAATTCGCATTAGTGGCAATGGCAAAAACTCTAAATTTTATCTCCCCATAATTTATTATTATTTCTTTAATGCGACTTTAGCTTGGGCTTATATTATAATATGATAAATTGGATACTTTGATACGAGATTCATTTTAATGTTGACATTTATTTATTTTCATTTTACGTTAAGATAATTATTATTTATAATAATAAACACTTTGAGTGGTTTGTGCAATCTTTAGATCAAATATATATATATAATGTATCAAAATAATTAATACAAAAATACCTATGTTCTTGTTTAGCATGTTATTGAATGATCGCATTATTTTAATAATACTATCTGTCCCGCCCGACTTTATCCAGGGCAAAGATTTGTATTTTTAATAAATATATTTCTACAAAATGTATAATATGAAATATTTATTCTAATTATAATATATTAGTATAATATGTAACCGATTGTATCCATTTAGATAAAAGAATCGTTTTGGAGGAGTTCAGTGACATGCACAAGGACAGAAGAAAATATATATGTAAAGATTTAATAGTTATATTTTAATTATAAGGTATTTTTTTCGTTTATTTGTGCATTTGCGATTTAATATTACTTAGATATTTATTTTTAATGATATTTAAACCCATGGATATAAAATACTAAATAGCTAACTTGTCTACATTAGGATAATCGATGTTGAAGTCAGCCACCGTATGCGTGTAGGTCAATGTTTACATTGATAGCACAGAATAAAATTTTTTTTATAAAATATTAAAAAATATATAAAATATACATATCCATTGCAATTGTTTTTAAAGACAACACATAAGATATAAAAGTATTTTGACCATCAGATTGTTATCATGTCGTATTGATAAGACAATTATGTAACCATTGACCTACACGCATATGGCGGATAACTTTAATGTGCGATGTCTGTTAGCTATCTAGTATTTTATATCTGTATTTAAACCATACAAATGATAGTGATATATTATTATTTTATGTGAATAATATAAAAAATTAAACCTGTTACGTTTATTTTTCCATCATCATTAAAGATTTTTACTAAAAAAATAGCCAAATCCAAAACCATGATTATAAAAATAATTATAATTTGCAAATCTACATTTGAAAATGTCTCTATCAACGCTAGTAAAATAGTCGTTGCAAACTTTTCGGAAAATGTTGTACTCCGGTATAATATTCAAAAATCTTTCACTACCTATCAAAAAGTTTGTAATAAATATTGTACATTGATTTGTATCAGTTCAATAAATTTTATATTTTTAATTATTTTATATAATGTTTAGTTCATCGTGCAATGTATAATGTTTAAGTTCGGTGTCTACGTGAATAGGGATATATTATGATGTACGACCGAAAAAAAAAAGATACAAGTCGTAGGTATCCTATTTGATATTGAAATTATTGTTCAGTGACCCAAATCAAAATACACCCATAGTTACAGGTACCTATAACTTATAAGATGGAGTTGCTTTAATTGAAAATTATAGGTGTGGAATTAACCTCATCGGTTAGTAAGTATTTTTAATAGAAGAGCTAAATCTGAATTCAATTATAAATCATTGTTTACGATTACGAACGATTCTTTATAAACTTTTTTGAACTTTTGCCAATATCATATCACATGCAATACCTATATTATAATATTATTTTTATTAACATTATTATAATAATAGTCAATAGAGAATACATCAACATTTTCAAAAAAGTCATTTGATTTATAACTTACAGGAAAAAGGGTTATTCTAATATTTGAAAAAAAGATAAGTTGCCATCATCACTCTTTTAAATGGTATATAAAATCTATTTAATTGAAAGAAATTTATTATCAAAAGAAAAATAGGGGATGAGCATGGTTGGTGAATCATACTATGTATTATTATAGTTAATATATTACATAAGCTCAGTCTGTAGATTGTAGACGTAGGTACTTGGTTAAAAATATTTAGAACCTTCCATCCTATTACTGTAGGCACAACCAATTTTTTCATTATTGAATTATGTAAAATAGATTATGTTTTAATTGTCATGTTCTCTTATTAATATTCATTACAAATAATTATAAATTTGTTATATTACTACATAGTTTGCAAAATGTGAGATTAACGTTAAACTAATACGCTCATTATGTTATATTTTAAATTAATAGATTATTCGGTAAAATATAAAATGCCTACTATAATACATGTTTATGTTTTTAAAATCATTTGAATCTTTTCCTTTGAACGTTCTTATTTATGTAATTAGACCAGTTGGTTAAAATAATAATAATTATTAGGTATGTTTGCTTATAATGTCGATGAATAAACAGACATTCTATATTCTATATTCTGTTTTTACTATTAAGTAAGTTCCTACTGTGTTAATAACTATTCAGATTGTTATGAGTCTTTTGTTCTAAAGATCTAAAGCATAAAATAATTTAAAAATAAAATGATAAAATTGTCCATGCCATGGTGCAATAAGTTTATGGCAACCATATTAAAATTCTAACAAGAATTGCTCACAAAATCACATTGTTCGCTATATATAATGCATTCATACCACGTTTCTCTTAAACCATAAAGAGCTATATAAGTATTTATGGAACATTTTATTAAATTCAATATTGTAAATATTATTATTTAATTAGATTACAATAAAATAGTACAATGAATGAACAACATCCAAAAACACTATATTATTATCAAAACTATATGAGTTATTGAATTTTTTTTTAAATTATTTGACTGTTGTACAATTGAAATTACTTAAAAAATACAGAGAATAGATTGATCATAGAATCTATTTTATTAAAAAATAAATATATATTTTAATGCTTTTGTCCATGCCACGTTATGCTAATTTGTAAGCAATGATAAATTTCAAAACACTATCGGAAACATTTTAAAATTATTGGTCATACATTTTAACAAAAAAAAAATGTGTAAAGGACATTTTAATACATATAGTTTAATTTTTGAATATCATTTTTTATCCAATGTAAAATATTTTTCAAATAAAATATCAACTTTTCAAATGCCTGTGTAGTTTTTATGTCATGGACAGAAAATTAAGCATTTTAAAGGATTGTTTTGATTAGCACAAGTATTCCTTATTACCCTTTTATTTTTTTATTTTTTTTTTAAATTTAAAATTTAAAATCTGTAAATCTATTTAAACTAAACATAATAATAGGTTGGTAATTTATATAAACATGAGGGACAAGTTAAAGGAATTACCCACCAGTAACACTTTAGGCTCGATTTAAAAAAAAAACTAATAATTAAGTTAAAAGCTTCCTGTTTCATTTTTTTTCTTAGTCAGTAGATGGTATTTATTAGATCATGTGAGTATTGGTTGTAAATCATTTGGTTTTAATGAATACGTATTTTTTTTATAGAACTGTTTGTAAAATGTAGATGATTGTTCAGGGGCGGTCAGTCATTATATTCAGGTCTTTTTGGAGGGTAAGATTACCAACATACCATGGTTATTGTTCTGAGGGATATTGATTGAAAGAAATTAATTATTTTTATATCAGAGATTATTGAAACACTCCAAAATGGCAAAATACGTTTCTATTGTATGCTTTTGTTTAGTATACCATAATATGTAGCTAACAGGAGGATATTTAATTTATATATTGATATATATTTTTGTGCTTTTTTTTGGTATGATGTTTTGGATACTAACAAAAAAGAATAGGAGATTATATTATAGTTTATAATATAATGTATAACATAATCTATAACTACCTACAACAATGTTATGTTCTACAGTTCTACACTATTTTAATATCCATACAATAATATTATCGAATACTCTGCGTTTTAATCTATTGTACACATTAAAAAGTTATAATTTATTTTGCGTCATTTACTGTTATTATTTTCTTTGACTGCATTTGTTATTGGTTATTAATAATAACTTATTATACTATATTTATTTAATATCAATGTATTATGTAAGTGCGTTTACAGAATATTATATAAAATGAGCTTATAAGCTAACAGCGTATCAATTTTCAATAATCAAATATCCAATCATCTTTGCTCTGGATAAAATTTGAATTATGAAAAGTTTAAAATTTTAAAACTTGGGTTGATTCAAGGGTTTTGTAGAGATAGCTTCATGTTTCTAATTATATTATTATGTGCTTCATTTATTATATTTTGTAATGATATTAAAGAAATAAACAGTTGTATTAAAGAGATACGGTCCAGTATAACAATGGCAGTCAATTAGATCTCTGATTTAACTTTCTAATGCAATTATTCTATTTGGCTAACACTACAATTTATTGTTTATACTGCGTTTAGAAGAATTATGGTCACAATATAAAACTATCATTTATTCCTCGTCGATTACAGTATTTGGACCTAAGAGGATTAACAATCTACAATTACAATAACCTAATTATTTAGGACATTAATACTAATAATTATCTCAGTTACTAATTTTTAATTTCATTCCAATGTAGAAATGGAAAAAACTTAAACCTTAAACTATAATTGCAGCTCTAATTAAATAATACCAGGTATATTATTTTTTTCGTGTATAATGAGCAATTATTTTATTCAATGTTTTAAAAAAATTAAATACCTGAGCGCACTCAAATTATACATAATAGATCCTTTTAAAATTATCAGTAGTGGATTTGCAAAAAAGCAGCCATGAGTCCAATTTTTATCAGGCCAAATTAATACAGCGTTGCAGCATACAGTATAATTGTCAATAATATGATTTTCATGACTATATGAATATATTAAAATATGATTTCAAACTTATTTATAATATAATGTGTCGTTATTTTTATGATTGATAAAAACAGTTTCATAGATGTTGTCGTTTTTTAACGAATTAAAATAATCGTATTTTATTAATTTTCTTTAGTTATTTGAGAGATTAACAAATTACCAGTTTGTTCATAATATTTGTTTTATTTAAAAATTAATATTTTTTAAAAAAAATGTATGGTCAATAATATAGTGGTGTCAGTTGTGTAAATCCGCAATTCTTATTGGATTGTTCAATGAACTTTTACATATATTTATTTTTAAATTTTTTTTCCTAAAATATTTAAAATTAACTTAGAATTATAAATATATGTTATAATATTGAAACTATTACCACAAAAAAGTGAATAAATATAAATTGTATGTATATTATCTTTGGTTGAGGCTATGATTAGGTAAACACTAAAAACGATTAACTCAATCGTACTTGCATATTATAACAATATATTAAAAACGATTTTGCCTATATTTTTATTATTTTATTTATTTACTTTTAATCTCACAGATAAATTAAATTAATTTGTTACAGGAATAATTTTAACACTATAAATGTCATCAGAAAATAAAAAATATCGTGCCGAGCTTTGTCATACTAAATCATTAGTCATACCTTAATAGCTTTTTTAATAAGTAAGGGGTCTTCTTTTCTCATTTTTCTAAATTAAAACAATAATTTAATTAACCGTGCAGTCATTTTTGATGTTTGTCGTTTCATAATTAAGTTATTTTCATTTTTTATTAAGATTAAATAAAACAAATTAATTTTTGTGAAACGTATACGTACACAAATTTATAATTATTATTATTTTTTTAAATTCAGTTAAGATAAGTGGATGAATATGGAAAATAAACAGCTTATACAATTGCACTAAATTATGTTAGGTTAGGTTATTGATCCAATATGAGATATTATATCATTAACAAAAATAATTTGAAATAAACAACTGTTTATTTTTAAAAATAAATCCGGTGTATAGTCTGCAGAATAGATTAAGAAACAAAATTAAATAACATTCGATTTTAACAACATCTGGTTATCCCCACTCAAGTTGTATTTTTATTCATAGGTGGTTTCCAGTCCAAATAAATGTTAAAATAATGTATATTTTATATTTAAATAATAATTACCTCATAGTTTTTATAAATATTAAATACGTATCTAACTTTAATATAAATATGAAATTATTATGAACTTATTGTTAGGTAATTATTAAATGTGTTAAAATGTATATTGAATATTATTTCAAAATATTAAGTCATGTAACTTGGTAACCTAACCTAGACCTTGGTGGAAACATTTTTAATGAAAAAAACATTTATAACGAGTTTTTTATTTACAGTATTCGATGTACCCCGAACATCAATTTTTAATTTCATCGAACTTTTATTATATTTTTATAATTATTTCTTTAGAATATTTTTCAGGCATGAATAGGAGTTTAAAGTAAATAAATTATAAATCTGATAAAGTGAAAAATAATAAACAGTCTGTATAAATCCCATAGTAATACTACTATTTATATCTTTACTAAGAATAATAAACTAACGAGTATAAATAACTGGTAAACGATTTAATCTGTACGTAAAAAATTCAAATAATCCAAGCTAAAATTTCCTGAAATGTTTTCGGTCTATGTTTAATGTATATTCTACTTCTATTTAAATAAAAAATAAAAAAATTTCATATGGGTGGTGGTTGTATTAAAACGAGAAAAAAATCATCAATAAATATTATAATACACGATTACCATACGATTAGTTTTAGAATTTATGTTGGTCGTTATTTTTAAAGAATTATTACAATATATTATTTCAACTGTGGATAAATTTCCTTTTTATGTGAATGTACCTAATTGGACATTTGAACGAGAAGTCACAGCACCTACTTGTTTCATTCATTTGAAATTTCGACACTCGTTAACTCAATGTGGACACGTATCGTAAAACTGTGAAAGGTATATAAAAAAATAAAATAAATAGTTTTAACGACTCATATCCTTTGCTTCAATTTGTCTTTATATCAACGTCCGTAAGGCAACATTTATATAATTATTTCCATTATTCGTAACGTTTATAAAATATAATATATATATATATAAAAATGGAGACTGAAAAATGTCATCAATCGAGAATGGCTGGTCCGATTTGGCTCGATTTGTTTTAAGATATTCGTAATTGCCAGGAGAAAGTTTTTACGAAAGAAAATTTTGATTTGTATTATTATTTTTTGTCACTATATATATATATATATATATAAATGAATGTTTATGTGTAGATTAGACCTCTGGGAAGAAGACAGGCTAATTTAAAAATGGTTAAATTTGGTTTTTTTTTTCGTCTGATATGGTTAGGTTAGGATTTTGTATTAATTGATTACCTATATCAATCCACTATAGGTGGAATACTACAAACTTGGTATAACTTTGATACTTTAGAGTTCAATCATACATTTACGTACAAACAGCACGGGGTCCGCGATCTACCGCATTGACTACTTCATAATGTACTGCTGCGAATCAGAATTTTTATTCCAGAAACGGAAAAGTTAAGATAAATTTTGAACACCATACACTGAATAATAAATAACGAATTGAACAAAGTTTGAGTCATACAGAGTTGGTACATTTAAAGGGCAACAAAGTGCACGGGATCAACTAGTGTCGATATAATTAAAGGTGATAAAGATATGATTTTTACTACATAATACATAATATATTTTTTAATAATTTACGGAGATTAATCATATTGAAGTCCATCGATAGCAGGAAACCGTAAATAGAGCTTACATATTGTAGTTGATAGAGGAAGTCGTGGTATTATTGGTCATGTGGTGTGACGTGAAAATATCGTCTGGAATGAAAAATAAGAAATGAAAGTGAAAAGGTAGATAATTGATTTTTTAACCCCATGGGGACTAAGATAAAGTATTTTCAATACATTCCTTGTACCTACACTATACAATATAATTGAAAAGGAGAATTATTGGGATGAAGGAAAATATGATAAACTAGACATATTGTGAGCCATGATAGCTTTTCAAAATGAAGTGTGTTTTTTAGAAAGATAAAGACGTATAGTTAGGAAAATCATTTTTAGCAACAACAAAAAAAAAATGTATTAAGTACGCTCAGTGTATAAATAAAGTACTTACTCCACGAGTCTTAATAAATGTTGTCTTTAGATATCCATTATTTATAATATTCTCATTCAAAATTTTAATTTTTCAATTGATAATCATTTCTAAAGACTAAAAAGGATGTATTTTATTTATCAATATTTGTTTTCTTTCTCTGACCCAAAATGTTGTAAATTTGAGTTCAGTAAAACCGACTTTGTGTGGGTAGAACTAATTGATCTATTACCTAATAAACTTGTTAGTAACATTATCTGTATTGGTATGCTGGAATTTTTTTCACGATATTTAAATTTTTTGGAAAGTCATGGTAAGCCTTTTTAAGTAAAATATTATACATTTAAATGTTCATAAATCACATAAAAATTTAAATATCGTTTAAACGTAAACACAGCTGACGGTGTTCTTAACTTTAATAAATGGTCAAATGACTTAATTGCTAACCATACAAGATTAGTTCTGCTTAACGAAAATTTAGTATGACATATTTAGATCAGAGTAAGAAAACCAAGTATAATGCACCGAAATACATAAATACCGGTAGGTACTCTTAATATTATATAGTTATGAACGTTTCGTAATGAGTCGAAAATAAATGTAAATTAATATTTTCCTTATACCTACCTAATCTGTACGTGTATCGTATGCCACTTGTGATGCATCTCTAATCAAACGCTGCAAGGCTCATTATTTTTAATATTATCATCAGTAAAAAGACGTATAAACAATCGTTTGGAAAATCTTAACCACCTATACAATAATAATAATAATAATATAGATCTTACTTTTATTTTATACCACACACACGCACGCACGCACGCACGCATGCGCGAGATTAGCAGCGTGAGATTAAACGTCGAAAGGAAAAAAAATCGTTAGTTAAACGTCTTCCGCGAAGCTGCAAACGTCTGGACCGTATTATTATATAGAGGTAGATGAATAAGGAAAAAAAAAACGAGAATTTAAATCCTCGAGACTCGGCGCTGGAGACGCGTAATGAGAACATTACGGGACCTGACCCCGGCAGGTAACCGACGGAGAAATGTATTTTACAGAGTATATAATATATATAAGCGTGGGTATTATGTACACGTATAAATCGATATGGGAAAAACGGTTTTGAAACCATGAGGAAATAGATTGAACGCGTATGATACGCCGTAATAGATGGGAGAATACTCGGAGTAATCGAAAACGATCTGAAAAAAAAAATCAATTCCGGAAGAGGCAAAGCGAACCAGCCATTTTGGAACATCGAAAAATACGTCGTCGAGGAATCGAAAACGGAGCGCGTTAGTTAGTGAGATGTAAGTGTTATACCAATACCGTAACTTACGTCCTATTACGAATAGGAACAGACAGAAATACTAAATATTATAGAAATGTGTGCAGTATTACGAGGTGGAAAATCATGGAAAACTATAATCTCAAATCTTAGCTGTGATGAGATGACAAATATTTTGTTTTCTACTACCTAGAATTATATTTTGCACATACAAATATGTAAAGACAGTAATATTGTAACGAAGTTTTCATTGGCCTACCTAATCAATCCCCGTAATTGGTATATGGAGCGGAGCTAACCTTGTTAGTTGTTACTATTTTGATAACCACTTGTTTAAATATTGTTTGATTTTTCTGATAATATTTTATTTTATATCAACATGATTCTAAAATATTTACTCTAGTAAATATAATAACTTTAAAAATATTTTCTTGATGATTTAACAACATTATTAACATTCAACATGTCATGAGTATCCATATTATATGTCATAAGATCATAAATTGACACTTTATATTTTTTATACCGATATATTTTAAAATCTAAACTATTACTAAAATATCGATTTTTTTAAATCAACTAACTACCTACCCTTTCATTGCAATGCATAGTGATTATTTTTAAATATATTTTAATGTTGATCTGACAACAAGAAATAAATACTAATAATCGTATATTGTATGAAAAACATCTACTTTTATATGCATAATTTCAATAATTTTAACCTACATCACGGTAGTTAATTTAGTAACAAAGCAATAACAACAATAACGACAACTCTAAAATGCACTGTAAATATTTACATACCACATCACCACATAACCACGTGTGTCACGTGCTTTTATTTCTCACAAAAAAGTATATCGCTACACGATAATAATAATAGTATACCGCACGTCACCAGAAATTTGTTTTGATGGATATAAATAATAAATTATGATTGACACTATAAAATATTATTATTAATGTAATTTGCCTTGTGTTTGGTTGGTACACCGCCACCGAATCTAATGCTCAAACAGTTTGAAACTAGACACAATAATAATATACAGACTTATTGATCCCAAATTTTTCCTTCAAAAATACAATCATTCAAATTTTGATTTTTGAAATTTTTATGTAATTTAAGTAGTGTCCTGTGACAATACACACTTTTTTTTATTCAAATGAAAACAATACTTGTTTTCCATGTTCATTGTTAAGTAGATAATTGTTTTGATAATGTTAATGTACCTGTGTAAATCAAAATTCTGAGTTTCTGAATTTCGAATTAGAGCTGCCTACATCAACAAAATATGAAAACAAGTAAAAATGTACAGATAAAAAAAAATCGGTTTTAATTTGAAAAATAAGAAGCCGGTGTTGTCAGCCCGCAGAACACTGCGGCGGTATCAAAAAATCTAAGAATTTTGAAATACGGGCTCCGAAAATCACGATTAGCGGGAAAATTCATTATTTAAGGGAAAAATGACGGTACCCAAGCGTTCTCTTCGCGAATCACTCTGTATAATATACATCGCCGACCACGCGATTCCTTAATTAAAGACCTAAATAAGTATTCGCGGGAGCGAACGCTACACGCGGTACAGACGCGTCGTGGGCGTGCGGAAAACTTTTCTCAACTCCGGCTGAAGACTTCGGTCGATTCGTAATAATATATGGGCGCAATGAGCACCCAGACGTTGTACACGTCGTCTTATTTATGTTGCCCCTCGACTGAGGTTTTCGCGGTCGGAAAAACAAACGTCGGCGAACACGACGTTTAATTATTGCACGGTACGTTTCTTCGGCGGAGTTGAAATTTTTTGTGTCTCGTCTCTCTGGTTTTTGCACCCGGTGTTTCCCTTTTGCGATGCACAGAAACGGTCGGTTCAAACTTAATTTGTTTCGTTGTGAAATTTGTGCATCGTATAATAATAGTAACTGCGTACATGACGTCGTATAGCTGGTTCACTATGTTTATTTGTTTATGCTACGGAAATAAAATATGTATGATAATATTATGTTTATAAGTGATACAATGCCTCCATCACATTATAAAAACGCTGAACCTCGCTTGTAGCCAATTATTCGCCGTCAATATAATATCACCAACATTTTATGCTCATTACACGTGTTATAACCTCAACAATTCAAAATTGTCGGCGTGTTTTCAGCCGTTAGTAGAACATTCTTGTACACAAACTATAATATGATATTACAATATTGTATAGTGTACATATACATAGGAAATACCTAATCCGGAAAAGGATAGTCACGCGAACTTATCGACTAATCGACTCGTGAGTTCAAAACGATTATTGTCCCGATATGCGTTGTAGTCGGGACTAACAGTAAGTACTACAATTACTATTGTTAAATTAATAGTATAAACTAATAGGTATTAACAATTATTTAATACATGCACATCTTGTGTAATAATATTATTGTTCTATATTGAAAACCGGCACGAACGACTTATCAAGAGTACACCTGTTTCATACTTTTTGTTCAAACCTATTTTTCCGCATCTTTTCGTTTCTCCAATCCACTTCTATTTCTTCTCGCCAAATGTGTTGCAATACAGATAGTTCACCCAGACGGAGATTTTTGTCATCGTAGTCTATTTCTTTGTTTTACAAGTTTTACAAAGTACATTGTAGGCGAGCATGAATCTCAGAATGGAATCCTTAGTACCTATATCAATGTAATAGTATTGTAAACATAATACATTATTATTTGGTTTCATCCGCGGTTACTCGTATGCGAATCGTACTAAACATATACAAATATATTAGTGGCTACAAATCTACAATCAATCGCGTGGCTTGGGGTAGAGGAAGTCACTAGTTCCCGGATGGGTGACCACCCGGGTTCGTAGTGCAAAAAACCTTGCCACACATACAACACGTGTTTCTAACCAACCGTACCAACCCTACCAATATTATGGGCTCATGACCTCAGTCTTCGAAGCCTTAATCTAACAACAACAACAACAAAAGTAATAATAATAATATAGTACCTTTATCTTTCACTTTGACATTTAGCCGAAGAAATGAATTAAGCATTTGTTAGTTAGTACAATGTCAAAAATAACGTGATATTGATTCCGGACCGAGAATTACTAGCCACTGCAAAATATAATTAATGTGTACGCTAAAAGCAAATTAATAAATTTCCCCATTACCGAAGTTACGCAATGACTGTATAACAATTTCCAATTATAACAGCCGAGTTATGTCCCGGAAAACGAAATAATATTTCCTTTTCTGCTAATATTGCAACATAGCACAATATGCAACAGCTGTGGCAGCTTGGTGCATAAATAACGCCACATATTTTAATGAAATTAGTTAGATAACCATCGTAGAGTAGCATTTCAATGTTTAGGAATACAATAATTAAACATTATTATTAAAATTCGACCATGTTCCGTAATGATTTTTTTTTTTTGGTTTATGAGTAAATTTTTATCCGAGTAGAGCAACGGATACTCCGTATGTGCAGGCGACGTAACACAAACTATAATTTAGGTAAATACCCTGATACAGTACAGTTGTAAAGCACATACAGATTTAATTTGATTTTACGAGCGTCGTTTCGTTAAAAGGAAAAACACATAGATAAGCTTCCTTACAATAGTTTACTAACAGCAGCAGCTGCTGTTATATGTTTGTCCCCATGAATTAATATTTAACTATATACCTACAAATTTTCTGAACTTTTATTTTATTCTTAATTTGGTCGAACTTTAAATACATCGTTATAATATTATAATGTATACAATATTATTATTCATACTTGAATACTTCGGTCGTTTTTTGATGACGTTTTTCGTAGGTCTGTTTTTAAAATTTTTCCGAAACTCCTGCTCTACCCTTTTCCCGGCATATAGGAACTATAAAAACCTGGCCGAGACTTCGTCATAGGAATTAACTATTAAGTACTAAATGTAAGTCCAAAAAATATTGAAAAATTTAGAATTGTTAAGTTAGGGGTCCTCTCTTCCCCGGGTTGACGAACCGAAGTATCGATTTACTATATATTATTTTTTTCTACCCATACCAAAGAAACAAAAATACTAATTAAACATGCGTGTAGTGTTGTGTTGTAATTGAACTGGTCGAGACTTGAGACTCTTAACCTAACTCGTTTTCGCGGACAAGCGTAATCCTTAGAGGATATCACTATCAGAATCAGTGTATGCACAAGTTGTAATTTACTTAAATTATAATAATATACAATAACCGAGAGAACTAAACACTATCATATTATACACGTTTATTGCACGATGCTCAGTAGATTTTAATCGTTTCGGAGTTGAAAAGCCGAAATAAGGTGGGCCCGATCGGTGAAAATATATCTATACAATCGACGGACGACCGAAAAACGGTTAACCACCAAAACCACAGTAATCGGTGGGGTAGTGTAGGGGTGCGAGTACGTGAGCACGTCGTGTACCTCTACACGCGCGTAATGCGGTCGACACTGACATTTTCGGCAAAACATTTCGAATAGTGTTATAATAATATTATTATTATGTGCGGCGGTGGTTCGAGGCTAGAATTTTTTCTATACGTCTCCCACTGACCCGAGTCCGATGACTGGCTGGTCGGGTTCGCCACCAACCACCACCACCCCCACCCCATCAAAGTTCTATTACACACATATTTTTCCCCCTCTCGAACGGACGTTATACGTAATACCTCCACCACCACCACCACCACCTCTACCACCACCGTCGCCGACCTCGGTCGTAATTAAAATGATTTACGCGCTTTCGACCGCATAAATATTCCTCGACGACGTCGACGGGTGGCAGTGTGTGCGTGTGTGTGTGTCTGTGTGGAGGTAGAGGCGGCGGTGTGCCGGTAGCATCCAGAGAACGTTTTTGATTCATGGCCGGGTGGTCGAACCATCGCCTCCACTGCTGCACGGTCTCTCTTCTGTTGTAGCCGTATAATATATATATATATCGCCACCACCGCACATTTAAACCACAATTTTATTACAAAATCGAAAACTCGTCCATAAATCCGCGCCTGCTGAGCGCCATCGTCCTACCGCGTACGCACCGCCTCCACCACAGAGTGCAGGGACGGGAGACCTCTGCCGCCGCCACCGTCACCATTGCACCACACCACCCCTCGAAAAACCGAACAT
This sequence comes from Macrosiphum euphorbiae, assembly GCA_949089665.1. NCBI lineage: Eukaryota > Metazoa > Arthropoda > Insecta > Hemiptera > Aphididae > Macrosiphum > Macrosiphum euphorbiae. Next base: position 28,322,714 of record CARXXK010000001.1, read on the forward strand.
TATATGCAAATTGCGGTTAAAAATTCGCACTCCTTCACCACCCCCCGAAACCAACGTAACCTATATATTATATATAATATATGCACATATTACAATATATATAACTACATATATTTTTGCATTCACCGCGGCGTGGTGTTCGGCTCGTGTTATACGTACACTGCAGTGATATAATAATAAAATAATATATGTTTTAATGACACATAATATTGTTATTATATGCATATACACCGGTGGAACACTATTTATGCAGTATAACGCGTAGAAGCGGATATGACGGTGGTCACGTCGAGGGAGACTGCAGTGGTGGTGACGATGATTTGTGCGATGCCAATCGCTTTCGGTACTAGCTCACTCCCCCCCCCCCCCCTTCACTGATGCCCACCCCCTTTTTTTGCCCTTTATCCAGAGGCGATCCGACGCTATATGTATATACGTTATATTTTATAATATATATAATATATATATTATGTATTATTTATGTAATACCAACTGGCTATGTATGTTTAGTTGTTATTATTATTACACCGATTACCTCGAATGGTAGTGCCACCCGTCGAACGGACGTAAGCGGTAAGCAGATTGAAATTCGTCATCACCGGAAATACCACACCACTGACCTTGCTAAGTCACGGTTTTCTAGGGTGTATACTGTAAACTGTATGTATTCACGCCAGGATTAAGCCTTAACTGTGCCACGTTCAAGTGGTCTGATTTTATTCAGCCTCTTAGACAAAATTGATCTTGACAAAAACATTATTATCAACTCATAGACCCATATTTATTAAAAACTGATAAGTGTGTATGAAAAAATACAATAATTTTTCGTGCTTGCCTGGTCTCTCGGTCGGTATATACTCTGGATATTTTTTTTAGTAGCTATACACCTATATATTATATAATATATACCATTATCAGGGGGATAATCATTTGATTCATTTACGGTTTACAGATACCAATATATTTTTTTTTTGTTTGCTGATAAATCTAGTCACAAAAACCAGCTATTCGTTTAATTTTGACTCAAATAATTGTTTTCTTAATTTTACCGACTATAGGGTTATAAACGTTATAATAGACTTAAATGGATAAATTTATCTAGATAAATACTATAAATATTATCAGATAATAATTTTTTTATCTTATCTAGATAAATAAATATAAGTTATCTAAGTATTTATTTTAGACAAAAATTTAACTTATCTAGATAAATTCCCAAGATAAATTTGTTTTTAAAAATTAGCTAGTTCTGTTCTAAAATGCTTCATTTTTATTCTCATTATCTCAGGCACAACTTGTAGGTAAAATAACATCCAGGGCTAAAAATATATGACGTTTTTCTGAAAATGCTATAATTTATTCCTATTTAATACTTATTACTTATTAGTAATTTATATTCTGTATTTGGTTTATAATATTATACTGCAGCGGGTATACACGACGTATTCCGCTGGGTTTTCCGCGGCGTTTTCCGTCGAATTAAAAACGCATTGGTTTAAATCGGAGCAGCTATACACGACAGGCGTAATACGTCGCGTTTTCCGCGACGGCTAGTACCCAACATGATAAAATAAATTAAGTTCGAAAATAAACATAATATTATATAGGCATGTACTTACATGACGGTATATATATTTTTTTTTTAATTAGTTGTTTTAATTTTAATTTCTATAATTTTCTGTTATTTATATAGATAAAATATTTTTATCTTTTATCTTTTTGTTAGATGAATTTAATTTGTTTATCTTTTATCTGTATCTTAGATAAAATTTAGTTTTGTTATCTTATCCAGATGATTTTTTTTTATTTGTTCTTAACACTGGTTATAAAGTGGTATGCCAACATATATTTTTTAAATAAGTATGTATAATAGTATTATAAATAAATATTGTGTTTCTCTGTTTCTTTACTCGTAGTCCCTTTAAAATATACGGCCTGTGAAAAATACTAAATTATATTTAATGTAAATTAAATATTTATTATTATGATACTATCTTAGAATAATGCACATAAGCTCAAATTTGTACCAGCGATTCACAGACATATTATTTTGGTCCCAAATTTTTATACCTAAAGACAAACGGACAGCCGGTCGCAAATCTGAGTAATCCATTTTTTTTATCGATTTATGATTATAAACTAAACAATAAAAAACCACCAAAAACGATGAGTGGACCGCCGCCGGTCATTTACGAAGATAAACACAAGGAGATAATAACATGCGTAAGTCGTATTCCATGCATAATAATATGACGTACCACTGTTATTGTAGGTACCTACTTATTATTATTATAGTCTCCGGGTATAGGGCTTATAATATTACTATCGTTTTTAGTCAGGTATATTGTCATGGATTTTTATATGCTCGGACGAGGGCAAACGCAAATATTACCTTCATCTGTCCATTTCCACGAGTACCTATTATATTCGCAATAAGTAATAGTGTTGTTGCGAGGTGCGTCAGGTGCGTGTATTAACCGTTATTATCGGCCAATTATTATTATTATCATCATCATCACCGTAATAGTAGGTGCCTAGTATTATAATAGTTGTGGCGGAAACTTTCTAATTTCTATAACAAACCGCGTCACGTCATTATAATACGTATATAGGTATATGGAAAACATTACCTAAAGGTCTTCCGAGTTTTCGTCCGATATTCAGACGCGATTATATGCGATTATGTCTATCTGCAGACCCCCTCCCCCCACATGTCAACATAAATCAATAACACCCGATCGATAGTTCAGAGATCGTTCGATGGTATATATTAATATTATGTGGCTTTATTTTATAATTATTACACCACACTATGTTGTTGGCGATTGGGCAGTGAACAAGACAATCACACGAGGGAGTCACTCATCGATTAGTCGATTTATCTCAGATATTATGTTCCCTGCGCCTACAACATCGCCTATTGCACCAACGCATACTGTTTATGCAGTTCTTTATGTAGTCCTATTGTAAATTTACAAATGAACAACATACACGACGTGTAAGCAATAAAATCATTACATTATTTATTATCATAAAATATTTAAGCCTGTAGAATAGATTTTTATCATTATAAATTATAATCATATTATATAACATTATGTATTATTGGTGCCTACTAAATTAGAAAATTACAAATCAATCTTTGAGTAATTATGACTTGTTGGTATTTACTTCTTAATAGTTAATATCAATGGCAATTAGGCGACAGTTTTAAGTTGATTCATATCTTATCAAAAACCTTTTGAATCGTTTTATAGGTATAACCTGTGGGTTTTGTTGTACAGTAGAACTTCCATATAACGGTCACCGAAGAGACTGTAAATAATGACCTATTGGTGCATTGTTGGTGCCCGTCCTACAGGGGTAGGATAAGACTAGGATAACACTCCACGGGTCCAAAAAAAATTACCGTTACATATAGGTGACCGTTAACGGAAATTTTACTGTATAAAACTTTTTATTGTGAGTATATAGTATCACATTGTAATAATAGAAATCGATACTTAATAATAATATAATTCAAATATTATTTAAATTAAATAATTATTAATCAGGAATTTCATTGATCCGTTTAGCATAATATTTATCTAAAATTCTAAAAACATTTCATTATTAAATAATTTATCGGAAATTCCTTCAGATACAATCCCAGTGCGGCAGTGCTCGTTTATTCATATTATTTTGTGTGTACTGCTGTGTGTCCTAATCCATAAGTGTCCAGTCATGCATAGAGACTACAACAGAACATTTATTTTATCTCATTACGTTATAAAGGAGACAAATAGTCGAAATAAATAAAGTACAAAATAAATTAACGTAATACTTTCTGGATCATGGTTATAACGTAAAAAGTTAGTTAACCTAAATAAAAAATAAATTGTGTACTTTAATCATAGCGATAATCGCATAGTTATCACATGTTATTAATACCGTCGTATAATCGGATAACCGGAGATAGATATTTATTGTGCACGTTAATCGTGTGTCGTATTTTCTAACCATTAAAAAATAATACCATTTTACCATTTTTAGTGTACACCATTCGATAATAATTATACTCGACGATGATGGTTAATAAATTAATTGTAACACTTCTTTCCTACGTATAATAAATATTATATTATAATGTTGGCTCATATTTTTATAATAAGTTGAAAGTGTGGCACGTTTAAAAATATTAGAAATAAAAGTGTATATTTTTCTTATTTAGTTATATCATGTAAAAATAAAATACGGATCTGGGAGATATTATATCGGTATAACTTGAGGTTAAAAAATGTTTTATTGAATCAGTGATAATATTATCGTACTCAACTTTTATAGGAATATCGTAGTTTAGTTCCATCACAGTGGTTTATTTAAGTTATTTGTCATAAGTGCAGTCATGGTGAAATCATAAATAGTTAGCATGTGTTACGCCACTTTGGCGGTTGGTCGTATTTATGTTTTAAAAATTTTCGAAGTTGAGGAAGGAATGTTGTACATATTGTGTTTTCCAGTTTAGACTATCGAGTATCGAGTGCACTATTATAATAATAACATTATATTGACAGTGAATAATTATATTATTAAATTCCACTGCATACTGCATAGGTTTTCTTAGTCGCGGGCTTATATACAATTAATAGAAATTAAAGGTTCGATACTATTTAGCTGCAGGTATGCCTTAATAATATCATCACGTCAATAAAAATATAAATTGATTAATACGCTTATTAGGGTTATGGCCCGTGTTTGAAATGTTTGAATAATAATAATTATTGAATTTTAATTAAATGTATTAGCTGTGTGTGCCCAAGTGGATCCGTTGCGATTGACGATAACGACGTGAAAAGTTGTTTGCAATTTTTTTTTTTATCGTTACAGTGCAATAATATAGTTTTGTATTATATTTTTTATGCGTTTAGATATTTTGTTCATGTAAATTATTTACAGTAAATCTACTTGTGTCCGAATACACGTGGAAATTATTAGTTACAACACTTTTATATTATCAAGACTATCGATTTGCCCATACTCAGAGGTTTTAAGCCTTCGCCGATATGCACTCCGATGTAACTGATTATTAGACACTACAAAATAGCATTAAATGTAGGCACAAGTCTTTCTTTCTTGTGTGCGAAAAACTCCAGACGTGTACCCGTGACCCGTCCCGACTGAAGATTTACAGTTGTCGGGTGCACTGACGGTGAGATACACCCACACGGTCATAGAGGTGAGCTGGAGCTAAATAATGATTTATAGTTCTGTAGTGCGTTATTATAATATCGTTCAAAATAATAACGTCTGTGCCTTTTATAATACAACTGTGTTCAGTGCCGCTCTAACCACCAATAACGCCCTAGGGCAACAATATTTGACGCCCCTCACCCTCCCACCAAAAAATCTCGACTTCGCATTTTTAGCTTATAATTAACCACATACCTTAAATATGTTTAATACTTATTAATTAAAGGTTCCTACTTATTTTTTTAAATATTATTATTGGGATCATATTTATTTTGTTTATATTTGAACACCGATTTCATTATTCTGGGAACACTCGTACATTACAGAAAGAAAATATATATAACTATTTTCACAAATTAGTACCTAGATTTCATTATAAATCATACATTCTGCGTTTCTGCGTGTGTAATAACAGTGTAGTATATTAATCAACATTGTAAATTGCACAAGTGAATATAAGTGATTATAAAATTCAAAGGTGGGCATTAACTAGTAAAAAATCAAAGTTCAGTTAAAAAGTTAATTTTTTTTAACTTTTTAACTTAACTATTTAGTTTATTTTCTAATCAACTTATGAACTTAAATAGTTTAATTTACAATTGAAATAACTTAGCTTTTCTCAGTTGATTTAAAAAAATCCATTAAGTTAAAACATTTTGAAATTGTTCGTTTATACTTAAATATTACGGATTTCGAACGCTCATAAAAATTTAATTTGACTTTCTTATAGACATTTTTTTTTGATAAAGGTAGATAATGTTATAAGGAATCTTGTATTACATTTTCAAATCTTAGATTTAAAAAGAAAAATTTTTACGAATTCTTAACTCAAAATAATTTGCTAATTTTCGTGATTTTTCCATATTTTGTCAATTTTTGAACTTTAAATGCTTATAAAAAAAAATTGTGACTTAGGATTTTTAATATTTTTCATCTACCTTTGAAACAATATACTAGGAGCTTTCTATTAAATTTTCAACTTTTCTCAACCAACAAATAAAATTTTATTGATATTTAAAAAAAAAAAACTAAAAAAAAAATGGAAAATGAAAATGTCCTTAAACAGTTCAAAATTAATCAAAATATTTTGAAAATGTTATCGTGTATACAAAATGTAAATATAAACAACCAGTGAAAATTTCTTATATATACGTTCATTTCTTTTAGAGTTACACCAAAAATCAAAATCGATTTTTTGGAAAACAGATTTTGCGTAAAAATTCCCGTTTTTCCTTAATTTTTATGTTGTTTTTCCCGGTGCTTGTGAAAACTACTGGGAAATTTTGACCCCCCACCCCCAAAGTACCAACTAGATTCACTTTCCTATCAGAAAAGATACTGTTGAAGAAAATCCAAGCACTTTTACTGTCCTAAAACGTGATGACAGACACAAAAATAAAAAAAGGTACTACTAGGTACCAAAGATATGAATTAGTTTAGTTTATAAGTATATTACAATATAGTATACAGTATATTACTTAATTATTGTAATGATGTATATACATATTTAAAATATATTTCATGTGCTTAAATAAATTACTATTGTAATCTTAATAATCTTATAAATTATAAGTATTAATATTTTTATTTGTTTTTATGAATATTCAATATATTATTATTGAAGTTATGTCGCATTAAGATTTAACACATTATTTACATAATTGTATACCTACTTAATAGTATACAATTTGATAGACACTCATCTTTGATATTACAGTATAAACAAAAAAATAATACCTAAAATAAGAACACCAAATTTTTCTTTTTATCATCCATTTCTAGTACGCCCCCTAAATTCATAATACTTTAGACGCCCTAGGGCACTTCCCCCATTTGCCCCCCCCCCTTTGGGACGGCTATGACTGTGTTAAATCATTATTATACCGATTGCTGGGAACTCCTATCCGTATGGTAAATGAACATGTCTAGTGAATAATATAATAATAGTCTACCAATATTTCTCTTATATAGGTATCTATAATATTATGTATTCCATATTTTTATTATTTACTTATATATGGGTACCCAATTATCAGAATATCCGCAGTGACCAAAACACTTGATAGATGATAATAATAATAAAATGTAGTTAGTGCGAGTTATTCGAATAATAATATAACCATATTATGAAAGAAATTTTAAAAATGTGCATCCTATTATTGTTAACTACCCAGAAAATTTGTACCAGACGATAAAAGTGTTATTATAATATAACAATACAATACATTATGATGCACATCATAATGTTATAGGTCTTTGAAGAAAAATGTTCGTATCTTAAAAAATATCAAACTGAGATATTGCAACAGTTTTTTTCCTTTCATAACAGCTTTACGGTAAGAATCCCATGATACTATTAAATTGTATTTTTATAATAAATACTTTTTACTTACGGCGTAGCCGGTTTTTATTAAAAAAAAATATTCATCCAGGCTAGTAAAGATGACACGGGTCCGTGAGTTTCAGATTCAAGTATAAAATGCACCTTACGACAAATTTAAATGTAGACTTTCTTTTGTTTTTCTGACTAGAGAGAAATAACTATTTTATAATATAGTAACACGATTGTAGTTATTCAGAATAACGTATATAATCCTTATATTAAATGCACTCTGCTGTTAATATTAATTGGCGAACCAATAAAGTGTGAATTACACCTACGTACGTAAACTTTATACCGTGGTTAGCGTCTCACGTTTGTATTGTCATCCCACGAATACACAACTTTTTGATTTTATTCGAAAAATGTACCATGATATTATCATCAATTGATTAACTTTAATCATTACGTAACTTATGTTGTAATTTATTTCACTAAAATACTTATTTAATATTACATTATATTCACTGTTATGGATAAACTATAAATCAAAACATAACATAAATAATAAATAACCAACAAATGACAAAGATTGTGAATATCGAAAAAAAAAATGAAGAATAGTTAAAAATGGACAATCACTAACAACACAATTTATTGAAACATATGGTATTAATATAATATACTAATGGTCTTGTTATAGATCTTTTGGTTTAGCAAGTTTTTAAATATTTGACTTATTTTTGGAGCTTGAGCGAAAAGAGTCTTATAACTATTCTTGTTTTCTGTAGATACTTTCTACTTTTTACTTTTGATGACATAAAACGCTACAAATGGTTCAAGTGACTCGACGTATTGAATGTAAATCAGTCTATAAAGTTTGAATAAGTTTGAAAAAGTCCCTTTTCATATATACCAAGTAATGTTTCCCTAAGTATCGTATAAAGTATAATAAACTGTGAAAAATGTTATGAATATTTTTGAAAGTATCTACCTAATGTTTACGATCACGTATTTTTGAACGCAATCGCATAATATTATACAATTGTATTGAAATCTGTAGTAATCTGTAGTAATATAATACACCATTACATTTTGCTCCAAAATTAGCTGAGCGGGACGAGTGACCAACACTACGTCTTTGGATTTTTGATACTTGCACCTATTGCGGATAAGTACTTAATTTTATTGGACAAAATGTCTCTCATAAATTACGATCGGCATCAATTATTGTGTTTTACTCGTACCAAAATAATAATAATAATAATACCATATTATAATATAATATTACGCACTATTCAACTCGAGCGTTTATTTTTGGGAAACGTTCCAGGACTATGTGTCACGTTCGTTAAGCGTTATAGTAAATTACTTACGATAAGAGTCTTTGTAAAAATAACGAATGACTAGAAAGTCTATTTTATCCCGAATCACTCGTTTAAAATATTAACAAAATATAGTGTCGTTATAATAATTCTGTTATTATTATTATTATTATTGTTTATAACATAATATTTTCACGTTGATTCAAAATCGGCATGACGTTCATTATACATATATTATAATATGGACATCCAAACTCGAACGTTAACGAACGGTAACAATTTCATTAGATTATTGCAATACGGGGGTTTTTTTTTTATCAACTAATAGAATCGAGAGAGCGTTAATTAATGTTTAACGAACTATGAAAAAATATTTATTTATTTATTTTTCCCCGCGTTAACTCTGAGTGGTAATATAGTTCGACGGAGACTGCTGCGCCGCAGCTTCGGTTCGGCTCTCCATACGTTTTATCGGCTCCGCTCAAAACTTTGCTGGCTTATATTATATTATACTTTCGTCCCTCTCCGGTTTTATTCGTTATTAAGTCCCAGCTAAAAGTTTGAAATGCTGCACCGTAGTGTCGCGGACGCCGAGAGCGTATATTATATTGTATACGAGCCCAGTAAACGCCAAGCTCCAGCTGCAACCGTGTGCTCGTGCGTATATATAATAATAAGAATAATGATAATAATAATAATACGCAAGTATATAGGTATTGTGTTGTGTATGAAACAACGAGGACGAGATTTTATTTTTCTTTAAATCGCATATTTTTATTCCTCGCACTTAACTGCTACGGCGGAAATACCTGAAGTAATACCATAAAGTAGGCGGGTGTAGGTATGTGATATTCGCGTCCTCCGGCCGTTTAGGTATACTCCCCCCTTTGCTTTTCTCGTCGCCTTCTTCGACCCCACGTGCATAATGTGCAATATTATTATGATATATGTATTCAAGATTGTATTATTATTACTATGCACGCACACGCCACTCGTTTTAAAAGCAACAAGTTTTTTTGTTGCAGGAGAAATATTATCGTGTACCAAAAAAATCTATTTTTCTATTTTTCTTGGTAACGATTATATATTATTATGTTCCTTCGATAAAACATAATAATATGATATTATTTGTCTGAATATTTGTTTATACCTACACAAATATGAAATGTTCAACACAGGCTAAACGTTTAGTAGGTACTAAAAATCAGTTATTATTTATACAAGTATTTAAGGTTTAGTTAAGAAGGGTGCCGTGGAAGAGCATAATTAAGCCTAACATAATATATTATTATCTTTAAATCCTTAAAATCGCGAACCGACAGTGTAAAGTACATACTGTTTATTGTTTATACTATAATATAGTCATATATAGAAATGTGAAATTAAAGATTTTTAAATAAAACAACGAACTCGTATAATCGTTTAGGCAAGTATTTGGTTTAGTTTCGTAATTTTAAGTACATAAGCACTGGCATAACTGAAGATAATAGGTTTAAGGGTGTTAACTATAATTCCTAGGTACCCATTTAAATGGCCATTCTATGGCCGCGCCGCGCCGCGCCGAGCCAAGTCAAATTATTTCTTTTTAGTTTAAATAACTGTTACCTAATGTTACTTCTAAAATAAACTATCATTATATGTCCAATAAAAACTTTGCCCATTTTCATTACATACCTACCTACATTGTTTGTTTTACCCGAGGTGGTGTTTAACGTGGAGCTTGAGAATAATGTTTTTGATGTGATTATGATGTTATTATTATCTGCAGAGGAGGCAGCAGATATAATTTTCAATACAGGATGATTCAAAATTAATCATCCAATCATTTACACTTGTTGGCTTCCGATTTCACCTGAATTTACGTACCATGTAGTGACTTTTTGTTTTGGAAAATATATCTTAAATATACTGTGTGTACAATAATGGAGTCAATTACAACCACGGATACACGCATGGAACCAACTCGAGTTTCGACTAGATGTCGTGTGGGGGTGACCCTATATAGAACATAATATTACATATTTTATAGGTAGGTACCATTAAATCAATTTGAAATATTATTATTTTATTTATTGTATATATATTATAATATTAGTATCCAACGACCCTGGCAGGGTCAAACTATTTGTAAAAAGAAAAGAGCGCCTTAAAATGTACACATAGGCAAGAAATACTTGAAAACTGCCGGACTATAATCACAGGAAGTCACACGATTCACGACAAAAATTTCTTGAGAAAGCATAACAAATTTGTTGTCGAATAATCTTCTTCTTCTTATCGTGTCCGCGTCAAATAATTGGACTTAGCTTGACGACTCAAGGTAAAAATTTAAAAATACTATAGCATATTGAGTACAAATAATAATAATATAGTCTATTATCATTGAAATATTTGGTGTATCTTACTAATCAATTGTTGTAAAATCTCGAAGTTGAGGTCAATTATTTAGCAGACTGTTTTAACATAATAACGATACATCTATACCTAGTTAAAATACTTATTATAAAATTATGTCAACACTTTTAGATACAATTTTTTTTATATACTTAGCGTTTTATTTACACGGAGCTTGGCAGAGTGTTTTTTTGGGGGGATTATATTATTACACTAAGCCTAAAAACTACAAATATACAAGCATTCGAAAACGGATGCATCCTTTCGAACAACCTCGTAGGCACCTATAATATTATAGTACACGAGCTTATATTTTGCTGCAGTCGAGGCGGTAGTGTTGGCCTTTCGCGATAGCCACCACGATAATGCATAACAAATCAAAACGCTACTCGTTGTTTGGCCTCCTTTTTCGGTCACCACCGCCGCCGCCGCCACCGCAGCATCCCGACGATATTTCCACCTGATACGATGCGAGAATTCGCATTAATCATTACTCGAAACTTTCACCGCACCGCGCCCCTGTGACAACGCCGTGACAGTGTTTAGGTATGCTGTATATTATAGTTCTGGTCCGCGAGCTTATCGGGTCCCCGCAGATAAGACCAGCCGGTCAAACTTTTGCGCTCAAACGGTTTACCCAAATCACGACCTTTCCCGGCGACGTCGTTGTTACACGCCGAGCCGGGTGTACCAAAACTACCTCCGCCAAACGCCGAGTATGAATTTATCATTGTTGTTGAAGAAATGTTTTCCAACAACGCGTATTGTAATGATATCTCATGCTACACACACTATAATAATACGATAATAATAACATAGCCCCCACGATAGTCGAGAGCACAATATTGGTATTTTTATCTCCCTGCGGAGACCATATAATATCGGGGGTACCTACATATAATACTATAATGTAATAATATTATACACGGGGTATTCGAAATGATCCATCCGATTTCGAATGTTTATATATTTTTAGTTTATTAGGTTTGGAGTAGTATTATAACTAGCTGACACGGAAATGCTTTGCTATAATAGCTAGGTTTTGCAGGGTGGAAGCAATGTATTTTTAAGTGTAAATTATATTATATTTTAATTTATATCCATCCCGTCCGTCGTTGTTTGTGAGATTCACTTGTGATTGTGCGAGCAGTATGTTATCAGGTAGGCAATCTATCTGCGGTGGATCACGGACCCCTCGTGGTGCGTACGTAAGTGTATAACTTAACTCTAAAGTATCCAAAAGTGCAACAAAATTGATCCACCGAAACCGTGGTTTGAACTATATATATATTCTGTACTAAAATACACATATCGCATTAATAATAATTATTATTATTATTGGCAAAACCAATAGCAACCATTTATAAACAAAAAAAGTAAATCTTAAAATATTCTATTTATATATAGTTTTTCATTGATGCTCCTCTCCTATTGGTAGTAGCTTGATGTTATACTACGGCCTTCCTTGATAAATTAACTATCCAAAACAAAAATTATTTTTGAATTTAAACCAGTAATTTCTGAGATTAGAGCGTTTAAACAAACAAACTCTTCAGCTTTATAATATTAGTTTCGATGTAATACTTAAGATGAAAGAATAATACTTCAAATCGATTTAATGTGGCCAATAAAATATTTTTTCTTTGTCACACAAAAAAAAACATCTAGACGGAACACAAATTCATTGCAATATGCATATCATTGTAATTGAATGCTAATTTTTTTAGCTTCAGTAAACAATGATTTACCAATCTAAAGCTAAACTTTGTATTTTAGATTCTGAGCAGGGTAATGGATGTATTAATTGATAATATTTGATGTTTGATTTATGTAGAAGTATGTAATTTTTTTGTGCTAAAGACGATAGAAGTATCAGAATTTTAATAAAAGGTTTTGTTTTTTTAATATTAAAAATACTAAGAAAGATTTTTTCGTTACGTACATATTGTAGTGTTGTGTTATTTTATGTTGTATATTGTATGGTTTTATTTTGATACATATTTTAAATATTTCAAAAAATTAAACACTTGAAAACAATTCTATTTCCACTGACATTTTAGTACATAAAAAAACATCACAGACAAAAATTACAAATAAAAAAAAATCATAAAATATAGGTAATCTAAAGGTAGGTAAATCATTGTGTAAAACGATTAATATCAACAAGTATAAAATAGGTAATTACTGCGAGCTCAGCCTAATGACGTATTTTACCAGTTCCTCATAACTCATTGAATAATGTGAAAAACGTTAAACATAATATACCATTATTCTTATAATTGAACATTATTTAAAATTTAAAAAAAAACTTTTTTTTTGTGTTTTGTGCTCCTTTAACATTTTGAGATTTTCAACAATGAATTATTATTTAAATACATTAATAGTTAAATATTAAATAGACAAGAAGACAGTTATATCGAAATTTAATGCACTAAAGTAAATAATATACACACATCATAATATTATAGTATCATAATATTTACAATATTAATTTCAATAAATTCGTCGGTTTTCTCAGAATCTAAAAGTATGACTTCTTCGAGTTATTTTATATTGCACAGGTGTACTAAGGAACTGACAACTATGCATTTTTTATTATTTAAAAACTAATTACATATTTTTGACAAATTTATTTGATTTTATAATGCCTATATCGTATTGATTTTGCTTTGTATCTTTATTATAATTTAATATTTTAATATAATGACCTGTTTCTTAACAATGTACGCATTTTACAATTGTGAGTTAAAATAAAAAATGTAATTCAATACTATTAAACCTATGTAATAAAAACGTAAAGTGTATCAAATTTTCAAACTTCAAAATTCAATATCATTTAACAATTTATTTATGGAGTTGATTTTTTAATTAAAATATTATAACCTATCTGATGTCATTATCATATATATTATATGCATGTATATATATATATATATATATATATATATATTAATATACAAAATAAGTATACAAAAATAAAACATTAATTAATTCTTTTAAGATTACCTAATTAAATTAAAGTTTGAATTTAAGATATTTAAGCATAAAGATATTGTAAATGTAAAAAACACAAAATGGTTCGTTAAAAAAAAAAATTGTAAAATTACACTTCGCAAAGCATGATATTAGTATGAAATATGATAAAAACAATAAGAAATGAAAGAATACTAACAAATACAAAAAAAAAAAGTGTTTGGAAGATCGGGTAGAAATTCCAAAGTATAAGGTTTCAAAAAAAATTAAACCGTTGTAAATCACGAATAATGAACTTTTTTTTTTTTTTTGTAAATTACTTCAGGTGGAATAGTCCCCGTGGTACTCCTTAATATCCGAGAAGGAAGATTAATACATTTTTTAAAGAACCCCTCTTTATAATTATCGCTACTTATTTCGAGTTTATTGTAAGTTTATGTTACGGAATTTATTTCCGAGAGCTACTGTAATAAAGCGTAAGTACGAGAATGGCAGTTAATGATCTAGGAAATTTATTTCTTTACGGGACTTTCACTTCTGCGTGTAATTCAATTTATGTAGACGCACCAAAGTTTCTGAATATTCCTACGGAACTAACTATTGTATTACAATAATATAGGCGGCTAACACCAAGTGTATATCTGAAACCTAAAGTAGGCAACAATTATAAAGTACCTAGGCTTACCTTTTTAACTATTGTGCTTGTAATTGTTTTCGACTTGCAATGATGTACATGCACGTTTTATCATCGTTATAATAATATATCCGGAGTTTATTTTATGTAAATATCATATTGTATAATATATATTTTTAATTTATAAAATATATTATTATATGGCTTGTTTTTTTTTCCTTATTCGATAAAAATGATAAAATTCATCAATCCATCACAACCATCATCATGCATCATTAATATATTTTGTTTGCTAAATTAAAATATAAATATTTAAAACAAATAAATTCTATATTATGCATTCAATATGGCACCTAGTTATAATATATTAAAAGTGTTTTTTTTTTTTATCAATGCAATAGTTATTTTGATTTAACGTATAAAATACCGTGATCCAAGCACAAACCAATCCAAGAGCGTCATTTTATATAAGGAAAATATTTTGATTACTCCGTAGGAGTTTGTCCAACAGTGTCTCGACAATAATAGAGGTGTATAGCCAATTTTCAGCATTATGTTGATGTCCTATGATATTAGTGACCGGTGGTGTAGAAAATGTAGAAATACCCATATTATAATAATGATATTATGTTTTTTTGGAAATTGTTGAATTATGATTCATTAAATTTAATTTACAGATAACAAACTTCTTAATGCTTAGTGAAATCATTTTGTTAAACTGTTGATAGTCATTGTTTAATCGCATTGTTAAAAACTGTATGATTTTAGTTTCTCAGTGGAGCGATGAATATATCGATTTTACAATGATGTGTTTTTTTTATTTATTTATTTTTGTATCTGTCATCACCTTTTAGGGTAGTAACACTGCTTTGATTATTTTCAACAGTATCTTGTTTGATGAGAAAGTGAATTTAGCTTATGCACTCGGGAGGTCAAAATTTTAAATTCTCAATAGTTTTCAAAAGCGCGGGGAACAACAAAACAAAAATTAAGGAAAAACAGAATATTTACTCAAAAACAGTGTTCGACCAAATCGATTTTGGTTTTTAGCGTACTCTAAAAAAAATAATCATAAATTCATGAAATGTTCACTAAATGTTTTTATTAGCATTTTATATACAGGATACATTTTTAAAAATTGTTGACTTGTTTAGAGCTGTTTACGGATATATTCAGTTTCCAATTTATTTAGTTTTTTTTCTATAAATGTTAACAATATAATTATCATAAAAAAATCCACATTTGCAGACAATCTCTGCTCAGAATCTTTTTTCATATACAATGATATTATATCCTTTATACTGTGACCCACTTGTAACCTACTGTACAGTAGAGCAATATCCATTTTTTGAACTTGAATTATTACAAAAACTACCAAAAATAAACGATGATATACCCAATTGTTTTAAAATAATTCTGAAAACACTTCGAGAAAGTCGCCAGGAAGGCGTCCGCTGTGGCGTCTGTGGTTCTGGCTAGTCTGATGTCCAACATCAGCGGACCATGCAAACCGAAGCCGGAGACATCTAAGCTTAGCGGTAGAGAGTTAACTCCTCTGCGCCGCTCCGGTATGGTCATCCTCTGACAACGCCTCGGCAAAGGCCAGGACGAACCTCCGGAGGCTTCAAAGAGTCACTGCCTTAAGGATCATCAAGGCCCACAGGACGGTCTCAGACGAAGCTTCTTTTGTCCTACCCGGAATGCCACCCGTCGACCTCATCACTGCGGAGAGGGACAGGATGAAGGTCAGTGCGTATCAGGATCCCTTACTGGGCCACCCCCTCTCATTAAATCTAGAATCCGGAAGGAGGAGAAGCAAAATACAATCGTCGAGTGGCACAGGAGATGAATCCTTTCCAAAAAGGATCCCTGAACCCACATTCAGTCTCATTCAGCTTCATTTCCAATAAATAAATAGTTTACAAAACTAAAAAAAATAGCCACCGCCAGACGCTTTATGAATATCATATCACGTACTTTCTAAATGGATAATCAACAAAATGTCTCCAAAATTCGTAAATAAAAATAAAAATTTTGTTTCACACAATTTGCACGATTTCGGGGTATACTGTGCACGCCGAGATGACACGATAATACATAAATGGTATCCCAATATTATTATATTGCCATGTAGGTACTATACCCGTTTTGGGTCGTTCGCCATCTAACAAATCGTTGTTACCCCAATCCCCGCAATGAACGATATCAGCTCGATCAACAACTATCATGCTACATTAGTGATTATGGTTTGAGGCAGCAGGTTAATGCTTACAGAATAAAAAGTATCTTATTATAATCCTAGATTGAGTTTTTGATATTTAAACGAAATGGGTAAGCTTAGAATAAACATTTTTCTTCACAACGTTTTCTCGATTTCCGGGTCTACAGAGGTCGCCGAGACGAGAATATAATTTTAAAAAAAATGCTATTCCAATATATTTTGTATTACTGCCTTGTATGTACTGTAATATAGTCGTTTCGGGTCGTTTGCCATTAAAAAAAATCGTCCGTTACAATTGACGATATCATCTACTAATTACTTTCATGGTACATTAGTGCTCACGGTGCCGGGCAGCAGGTTAATCCGTGTATATGTCGTTTTCGTATACGTCAAAGTTTACGATTCGTTTTGTTAACCGTTCCGTAAGGTATAACATTATAACAGATTGACGACGACGAAATATCCGGAATACGGCGGATCGCAGCCGGCTACAGGGACACAATAAAAGGACGACAATAATAATAATAATAATAATATTATGTTATGAAAATATCAAACACGATTACACATTATTATAGCCGGTAGGTAAACGTAATAACTAATAACAAACCGAATCAAACGCAGCTGTAGTCGCGGAGGCGTATTATATTGTTATATATCGGTTAGGAACCAAGCCGACTGTGTACTTCACCGGACGATCAGCTCTAACGCAATACATATTATATATACATTTATATATATATATATATATACAATGTTTGTTGTAATGTTTTAGCGTTACCTACCTATATATATAATATTATGTAATACCTATATATGTATAATAATACACTGCACGCCGTACTGTACTTTTTTCTTCTTCTTCTTATTATTTTTTTTTTTTCCCCCGACAAACAAAAACAATCGCATTCCCGTTTGTTCGGAAGAGCAATTTTCGTTCCACCGTCTGAATCGGACGGCTCCAGTAGAAACGAGGAAAATAAATCACCACCGCTGTTGCTGCTGCTGCCCAAGGAGCTAGCTGGTACGAACACACGTCCCGCCGTATTAATCAATAATAATATTAAACAAAAATGCAATTAAAAACCGTGGAATGCAATACGTCTATTGTTTCTGACACCCGCAACTTTGGTCTGCACGCCGCGGCAAATCTGCAGAGTATATTGTATATATTTTTATACCTATAAGCTCTATTATACAATACCGTCGCGTGCTTTGTCGATGATAAAATTGTATATTATAGAATATTATGCACCTCCTATAGAAAATTGATCGAAAAATGTCTGAGGAAAAAAAAAAGATCGACAAAATGCATTATTTTCATACGCCGAGTTATTTTAGTTGTTCCGTGGCGCTCTGATAACCGTTTTCGATGTTATCGGTAGACGTTCGCAGTGTAATATATTAATATATAATAATTATTATTATTTACACACATAATAATAGCGCGTTTTGAATGATAAAGTTATTTATTTTTAACCTTAATATTATATTTAAAATATGACATAATAACATACCAATAATAATGATCTCAAATCAGAATAATATGCTTCTCAGAAAACAAAAGTTTAGTTCATTCAAAGCACCTAATTTAATACCCTTTTTAAATATCCTAAAGTATCTCTTAATATTATTTCCTCGTAAAACGTTTTGACTTTTTAATTATTTTAATGTCACACCACACGTAATTTAAATACTAAATAGTATAATCACCGGATTTTTAACTATAGTTTTTAGTGCCATCCCGTGTCATAATCTACGTACACAATTTATGTTAGTTAACGTCATACCTGTTGTTTTTAATTTACACTGTACGAATATTCACCAGAAATGCAATTTTTTGTTTTTATGGCAGCTAGGTAGATTACATAAAATAAATTACATTATGACTATAATTTTGGCTAATTTATTCCCATCCTTAATGATCAGTTGGTGTCAATGTATGCAAATAATACACACACATGAAAGGAAATTTTATTATTCAAAGTTTTGGGGACGCGTGGAAGTTCAACTGTAATATACGGTGCATACTGCAAGATGGAATGACTTGATTAAAATATGTTTAAAACATAACGAATATTCATCAAGACAGTGTTTACTTTGGAATAGGTTCGCATAATCAACAAATTTGCCTTCACTTGACTGCATTTTCAATTAATAATACTTTTAAGCTGACGATTGAAATAACAATAATTCAATAATGTTAACATATATAATCCTTTTAGATTCTGAGTGGAGCGATGAATGTAATGATTTTACAATTATGTGTGTTTTGTTTTTATTTTTCTGGCTGTCATCACATTTTGAAGCAGTGAAAATGTTTCAATTTTAAACTCCAATATTTTTTCTGGTAGGGAAAATTAGGACGGAGAAAGTGAATCTAATTGATACTTGTAAGGGGGAGGGATAAAATGGAAAAAATTCCCGAATATTCTCTAAATAATTTCAAAAAACATTCAGCTGTTCCTTAAAATATCATTATTATATTATGTGGAGTGGATAACATTTTAAAACAAATGTTTGGACAAATTTAATGTAGTTTTAGGAACTTGAAATGTTCGAATACTTTTAGTTTTTATTTTTAAAGTTTTAGAATCGATCATAAAGTTTGAAAACTTAACACTAAGTCGTTCTTTTAGAAATATAAATAGGCAACATTTTTTTTATACATGTATGAAATTCAGATTTTTAACTAAATCAAGAATTTTGTAAATTATTTTGTGTTTAAAACTTTATAAAATGTTTAAATTCTATATAGTGATAGATAGAAAATATGGTATAAGGTTATTCATAAGTAATTTTTATTAAAACCCAAAAATATAAAAATTAAATTGTTATCTGATGTTAATATTTTGACGAAATTGTATACTCTATCAAAAAATAACTAACTATTTTAGTTATTTTGTTAGGATTTGGATGTATGCATAGGGAGGGGGGCTATTGACATTTTTACATACATTATTATATTTTATAATACGAAATGACATTAAAAAAAAAAAAAATAGATTCATTTAAAGCTATTGTCTATAACATAATAATATATTATCGTATTACTAATTGTAGGATAAATTAAAATAAAATCAGTAAAATTAATATATAATAAACTTATTATTATAGGCCAACAGACCGTCTCCGCTCAGAATACTTTTGTGCATAATATGTAATAATTTAGCAATAATTTCAAATTTAACACATCCATTACTATAATAATGAACTCGACGTACTCAATGATGAGGTACATTCCACTCCAACTTTACAACAGAGTGGTAACCAGCTTTCCCACTTTTTATTTTATCTCGAATCTATAACCATTCTCTGTAAATCATTATAGTATTATTGCTCATGAATTATTCATAATTTGCTGACTAAAGTTCATTTATACGTACTTATTTTATACGTCATAATGATTTTCAAGGAAATTAATTTTTGTTTAATTTAAATAACGATCATAATTATTTTTATTTTTGTGCTTTTTTGTGTATATGCGTAAAGCAGTGCATTTTATATTTCACTATTATATTCATTGATTAAATTTGTATTTATTCATTAAATATTATTCTACTTTTTTATTTACTTTGATGATTTATAATTTATTAACGCGATTATAGTTTTTAAACAAATATTAAGACTTTTGAATATTCATACTCACACAAATATTTAATCATGCTTTAAATATTCGATCTATTTGTCAGTTTTGAATTTTGACATTTGGTAAATTAAACTTTTTTTTCTTTTAATCATATTATACGGTATTACATCGTTACGTTTAACTTCGTAGGTGGCACAATATAAGACCGAATAATATCATAATATTACTGTTACATTATATTATTATCTTGTTTAGTTGTATTTACTATATATAGTGTCGAAAACAATTCAATTACTATTAATTTTATTTCTATTGAAGGGAACTTGGCGTCCCATTCAAAGGAAAAAACAAATTAAGAACTACGGTAAAAAAAACTCGTGTCGCCTATAAGGTTAGATAATATATTATATGTATACACGACGGGCATTGTATAGATCAAAGTCGCAAGAGCAAAATAAATCGTTTTCGCCTGTGAATAAAAAAAAAAACAATGGTCCGAAATGGCGAACAACAGAAACGAACGGGGTCGTTGAAAGAAACGAAAAAAAAAATGAAAAAATAAAAATCAAGTCATCGACGAAATTGGCGGTCTGGGGTTCTGCGGCGGGTTCGAATATAGTATAGGGTAGATGACCTATAATACTGCGGTAGTGGTTCGTGCGATTTAATTGGCGAAAGAAATTAATTGCCCTCGAGTTATGCACATTATATATACGTAGGTACCCACGTCTCGCGTGGTCACGGTTTTCGACGTGTCTGCGCAACTCTGAGCCCCGCAGACCTGAAATAATGCAACTGCACCTCGAATGCAGGGAATGCATTCTCTCCTGATGCATTTTGAATGCATGCTATTACGACCAAACGACGGCAATATGTCAAAGTTTAGCGGGTACTGGTAAAACACACACAATCGTGTACACTCACACATAGGTGCACATAGATAAGGCCCTAACCATGAATAATAGCGTTCGTCGGGCGTATGGCCTCGGCAAAATGCTGGTGGGCGGGGTGTGTAGGATATAAAGGGTTTATATTGTACTCGTGCATAATATACGTCTATATAGATATAACATAAATATAATATATTATTATAATATAATATACGCATTATAT
The DNA here is from genome assembly GCA_949089665.1 of Macrosiphum euphorbiae. Taxonomy (NCBI): domain Eukaryota; kingdom Metazoa; phylum Arthropoda; class Insecta; order Hemiptera; family Aphididae; genus Macrosiphum; species Macrosiphum euphorbiae. The sequence goes on from CARXXK010000001.1 coordinate 28,344,512, forward strand.
ATATATATAGTGTATGACACGCTCTATGTGGTATCCCTGGCCACCCTCCCCCCCAAATCCCCTACTGCACTCATATAGACGCGTTTCCACGTTTTGTATACTGGCGCATTTAGAATAGTGTGCGTGTGTGTGTTACCTACCTGGTAAAGCGATAGGGTAACCGTTTTGTTGACCAATGACTAACCGGCGGCAGTGTAGGGCACGTATACACTCCGGCGATAATGCTGTTGTATCTCTTTCTCTCCCTCTCTCTCACACACACACACACACCCACTACCTCTGTCGGTCACACATCCCTCAGTCCTGTGTTTGTGTGTGTGTGTCTCTCTCTCTCTCTCTCTGCGGCAGTCCGTTGATTTATCGCGCGATTTCGTTTAGCGATTTATCGCCGGAAACGAGAACCGGCCACTGTTGTAGACCCCGCGGTATAGCTTATATCATAATATATGTACGAGCTCGCGTATAATAATATATATATATAATATATTATTACACTGTGTGCGTAGTACTGCAGCATGTATGTCGCATAAATAGGTAGAAGTAGCGAGAGCCTAGAGGTGACACGATTTATGCTAATTAAATGCACTATAGTCTCTCCGGATCGTCGTTGCAGTTGTCCGACCAAAGGATATTAATATGTCAAATCGATACAGGTATTTTAGGTATATCACTAACCTAATCTAACCGACTGCAGCCGACGTGTCACAGGTCCATTGCACACACAGTAGTACCTACACGAAACCTAATAATATAATTTAACTTCGTTTATACGACAGCGCATATTATTATATCGTACCTACAAGTTGTAGTAGTAGTAGCATACATATAATATTCACGTTGAGGTTTAGTACGAACCAACTCCTAGATGGCCTGATACAGAGTAGTAAGTTATGTCACTTCAGGTTTCAAATTCAAGTATACACAAGCTTTAGATTTAGTTAAAATTACTATCCGGCGAAAGCTTTGAGTGAAGGAAATAAATATATTAAAAACCGTATAATAGTTTATTATTGTATGTCTGCTACCGCCATTTACAATATACATTACTACCCGTACCTACACAATTTAATATTATACAATTACTATTGTTTTACGCTTATGGAAGGAATAGACATATGAATAGACTTATGGAAGGAAGACATGAAAGAGCATAATTCACAGCCATGGAAGGACCTGAAGGAAAGCTTACCACCCGGAAGTCACCTAAAATGGTCGACATGGAAGACACTAACTTTGAATATACCATCACAACCATAATTTTGCATGACCACTACTACCGATTAAATTCAGAAGGAAGATTTTATGACAACTAAAAAAAATTTAGACAAGGAAATATAAATTGCTGCTTACTGTGAAAGGAAAAGAAGGGAATATGAAGACCGACTCGACAAGAAGTAGAAGAAGAAGAAGAATATTATTTGAAAGTATTATACAGAATAAACTGTACTGAAAGCATTTTACAATAGACACATGACATAACTACCTGCTTAAGTACCTACCCTATATCATGTGATGCAACATCGAGCGTTTATCTATTTCGAGTGGTCTGTCCCGGATACATATTATAATGATCGAATTGGCTGAAAACGGACGGTTTTTTTTTTAAATCCTTGCCACCGCTTCGGTGTCACGTTCCGCTTGCGAATATGGATAAAACCTTGATGCAAATAAGGTTAAGTCCTTCATTCCTCGGGTTCTCGTCTCCGTCCGACAGTAAGAATACGCGTCCTATCGATTCTATCCCCACTTTGTTTATTTTTTTATTTCCGTAATGAGCGATTCGGTAAATCGTACGTATAGGTGCGCGTGGGAGGACGTACGACCGAGTGTACATTATAATACGGGACGATGACGATGAAAAGGATGAGGAGTGGTTGGGTGAAGAGGAGAATGAATGATACTCTGGTGGACAGATTACGTCTTGTTTACATGGAAGTATAAACATAAATAATTATGAAAATATAAATATATATTATAAGTATTATATTGATATATTGAGATATTTGAATCTTTTTTTTGTGCTTGGAAGATTTTTGAGTACTTATGACATTGACCCTAATCTGTATTGTGAAAAGATAACCAAAACATCATCTGGATAAGATAACAGATAATTCATTCAAAATTTATCTAGATAAAATAAAATATAACATAATTTTTTTTTATCTAGAAATAGATAAAATGCACATACATTTATCTAGATAAAAAATAAATAATTTGTAATTTAGTATTTGTATTTTTAGTAATTACTAAATAGGTAATATTTATTAACTAATAATTCGTTAATGTAATTTCTTAACTAAAATAATATACAATTTTAGTTTTTAATATAACTTAAATAAAAATAAAATAACAAAATAAAACTGACAATGTTTCAGTAAACATTTCTTTTTTTAACTATAATAATATTGGAATTTGGAATCACTACTAGGTTCTCATAAATTATAGGCTGTTTCATTACTTAAAAATATTCTTATTATTATATTATTTATCTAGATAAATTACCACAGATAACCATTACATTTATCTAGAAAAGATAATTTAAGAAAAAATGTTATATAGATAATTTCCAACACTGGTTAGGTACCTGCGCTGACTTCATAGTATTTTAATAGGTTAAGTATCTATAATACCTATTATACATTCCAAAGAAAACCAATTTCACATTTTAATATGTTGTTTAAAATAACAACTGCCATGAATGCTGCGCAAATTATTATTGTGCATACTATTATCAAGTGCATATTATTATTTATTTTCCACCAAGGTACAAAACTAATCAATTTTTTTTTTTTTGAAAATTAATAATTGCCAGATAAAATTACTATCGCTGTAAACTACAGTTAAATTGTATATTCTTTTTTCAATTTAAAGTTTCAAATTAATTTCCATATACAAAACGTTGGGTCTGCTTTTCTTTTAGTCCTCCTAAACGTGGGCTAGATTTGTGGTAAAAGTGAAATTAATCATTATGTAATTTATAGTTTAAGCTATATCGTTTAATCATAACTATATTTCTGTTGATATTTTAAATGAACTAAGCACAACTCTCAATGTATTGTTAATAATTTATTGGCTTAGAATATATTTTGTTTTCATTCAAAGTAAATAGTGCAAACCAAAACAGACATGGCTTAATATTTAAATTAATTAACTAAATAATCACAACGAATTCGTGTGACAATCTATTATTTAAATTGACTCATTAATTGAACATCAACTCAACTATTACTCTATTAACGCGTATGTTCGTTCATGAAATGAACATTATTAAATTATTCAAAAATTTAACTGTATAAAATTGGTTGTTGATATTTTTTCCACATATCAATCATATTATCCGTCATCATTGTAGCTATCGTTTTATTAAAATGCAACCGTGTAGAGAAAATTGTGAAGCTGTATAAAAAAGATTATAAGGAGAAACCACCTACGAAAATAATAAACTTCGTCTCTTCAATATTTATTTACACTACGTACAGACAACAATAAGTCTTGACAATATTACGCCCACACACTATTTCTAGTTCAAATAATTTTTTATTTTTAAATTCAGACATAAACCATCTATACATATACAATGTGCAATTTCAATAATGATTTTATTTTAGCATTTGTGATTTCCGATTGGCATTATTAAAGAAGCCACCCATAAGTGGCACTTCAATGTTGATTTAAAATTAATATAATTACGTACAATACAAAAGTAGGTCATGCCACGCAATCTTCTGTTTAATCTATGACGAAGATTTCCCGGAAGAGTTTGAATGTGTAAAATTGTTATAAATGGATTGCTGTGGTTTGCAAGTTTAGCGTAAAATATATTATAAAAAGTTGTAGCTTCTCAATCAATTGTTTTGATATGAAGGTAATTATGGAGAGTAAAATTAAAAAAAAAAGTGAATCATCCAATATTTGGTCGAGTGACGTATTTAAAAAATTATAATGTATTTGATTTTATGGTGATTGGATATTTTAACCACACCTCAAAGCGTTGTAGACCGATAGTTTCAATTAGTTTTATGCTTGATTTGTTATTGAAAATTAATATGACAGTTATTAGTCTTATGACTTTTTCGAGAAATAAAATACCAGGTACCTATAGTGGCTAGTTGTGCTTGGTTGAAATGTATTTTTTTTTTCAAGTAATTTAAATTAAATCATAAAATGTAAACATTTAGGTATTGTTTTTCGTATACTAAGTCTGTATAATATTGTTATACTCAATTAAATTTAATAAAACTTAAGAACTCTGAAATTTCTTACTAATTTTTTAATTACTTAAGTTGTAGATATAATAATATTATGATTTCATAGATTTAAAATAATATTTAATTGATTTACTCATACGTTTTTATATAACGAAAAAAACTCTGTAAATGATTATAAGTATTAATGATATTAACAACATATTTTATTTTTACAGTTCATATATTTGATCGGTAACCCAGCAACCAGCTAATAATTAAAATAATAATATGGTTATCGTAACTCCAAAGTATAGTTGATAAACTACTTTAAACTAAATAAACAAAAAGAAAATCATAACGTGCCAAGCAGTCAACATAAATACAATGACGAAAACATTTTTTAAAGTTTGTTTTTAAAATAATTTTATTCGTGACGGTAAAATTAATTACTGAACTAAACGCTTGCACTAATTTATTTCCAAACAGTCTGTCAAAATGGACGCATGTAAAATCCCGGAAAATAATTGAACGGACCGTACGATTCCGGAATGTAAATATTCGGACCGTAATATCACGGACCGTAAAAATCCGGAAAGTTGTAAACCGTATATTCCCGGACCGTAAAAATCCGGAAAATAAAAATGTATGGACCGTTATATCCCGGACCGTAAAAATCCGGAAAGTTAAAATGTACGGGCCGTTATATCCCGGACCGTAAAAATCCGGAAAATAAAAATGTATGGACCATAATATCGCGGACCGTAAAAATCCGGAATTTTAAAAAAACGATACTAGCGCTCTCAAGTAGACTGCCTTAAGGGGCCTGCTCGTGTGTCTTAATAAGGCGCAATATTTAGGCAATATGCAATTTCGTTTCCGCCGCCAATGGCATTTGTGTTAGTTGTCAATAATGATTAGACAATTAGTGTGAGTGATTGTATGCTGTACCGGGCTATCTACACACGCACTGCATGTATGCACACGTATTGTCAACGGCACCACCGACCAAAAATAAAATGCATGATTTTTTGCTCAAAACATACTTTACGGGAAAACATCTCAGCCCTCAGCCATCGTAGAGTGGTCTGATTTGATTAATTTTTTTTCTCTTTAGAAAGAGGATAAATTTTTACAGTGCCCATCGGACTTAGATTTTTAATTTCGTCGCTTAAAACAAACATAATAAAAGTAACAAAATCTTGTGAAAAATTGGTCATATTCAAAATCGTATTGTATAGTTTAGATTGTTTAGAAATAGAATTTTAAAAATCCAGGTCCAATGCGCGCTGTAAGAAGTATTTCTCTTTCAAAAAAAAAAAATGATTGAAATCGGAACACTACGAGGCATGAGAGTTTTTCCTGTAAGGCATGTTTTTCAGCAAAAAAACAGGTCACGTGCAGGCCCCTTAACAATAAATAGTAGATATTTAAACTGTTAAAACCTCAGGTATTATAAATTGATCTATGATCATATTGTTCTATGCTATGATGGTATTACAAATATAAAAATGTTGAATTAAATTAGCAAAAAATTTGTATTAGTGTATTAGTTCAATAAAATAAAAATATTAAATAAAGATACAAAAATGGTCTGGAAAGTGATAAATGAATATTTAAATAAGAATTAAAATAATGAATTAATATAATTTCAGTACCTACTTAACAATCAAAATTATGTTGTGGTTAAAAACGAAGACAAAGCTAAATAGCTAATGAAGTTTATAATTTATTAGTGGTGAACATGACAAATAATAAAACGAAATATTTTTTTATTAAGAATAATCCAAATTTTGTATTCTTTAAACCATATCACAAATAGAAAGATAACACACCGTATTCTACAGAAATTAGAAATGGATTAGGTATCATTGTATCAAAATATGTGAATTTGGGAAAAGTGATCCTCTTAATATTAGTATTGGTATATGTGTAGATACTAGATAGGTAAGGTAGGTAATCAATTTGGTATTAACATCAATATTTTTAATAATTTTAACAGTTACAATAAATATATTACTAATATTAGTATAAAAATGAAATGTTTACCTATTGAAATAATGCCTATATATTGTGATATTATCTTACAATAACCAGCAGTTATTATTAGACATTTTTGTTTTGGATTGTATATATTAATTTAAATATTTTTATGATTAGTTTTATTTATATATTGTATATATTTTAATTTTTACAAGTTAAACTAGGTATAGAACGTTCTATCTTCTACACAAGCTTGCAGCATTTTTGAGACATCATCATTTCAATTAGTGAAATAAAAATTAAATAAATTTATTATTATTTATTAATATATAATATGCGTTTTTAATTTATTATCAATTTCATATTTTGGGTTCTGAGCAAATCGATGTATGTATTGACAATGATTTATGGGTTTTTATTTTTTGGGTCTGTGATGACCTGTGTACACTGTACACTAAGGTATTTTCTAAAAATCTGAGACAATAAGACACCTATAGTAAAACTAGTAATATATTTATATATAGTAATATTTCTATTGGTTAGGTATATAGTAATATATCTTGTTTATATTTATTTTTAGTAGCTTCGGTTTCTTCAGCTAAGGGCCTAAGAATAAATTATAATCAAAATTCAAAAGTATTACCAATTACCTATATTTTACCTATACACATTGTTCGCACCACGGCCGTCGCCGTGAGCATAATATTTTATTAATTGTACGAATAACAAATGCAACTCCAGCCGACACTCACCCACACATACACACAATCATTATTGCTATAATTATATTTATACCTATATTACATTTTTTATGATATTTTAAGTTAAATTATTGATAAAATTCTTCAAAATCTTTAAAAGTCAAGAGAATTTGCAAATTATTTTGTAGTTAAAACTTAAAAAAGTGCTCTGCTGTACTGTAGGTTACAAGTGGGTCACTGTATAATGGATAGTATTAAATTTGAATTCAATGGTATAATATCATTGTATGAGAAAAACGATTCTGAACGGAGAAGGTATGTCAGTCTAGGTATAAGACATCTTAATATATATAAATCTCGTGTCACAATGTTTGTCCTCAATGGACTCCAAACCACTTCACCGATTTTGATGAAATTTTTTACACCGCGTGTAATTTGGTCCAACTTAAAAGATAGGCTAATTTAAAAAGGGAGAGGACCAACCCCGGGAGGTGCTCAAACGGGAATTTTGAGATTTCCGATGGAAATTTTTGTTTATAAATGGTTGCCATGGGTTTTTAAGCTATTGCAATAATAAAAATAATAAAAAAAAAAACTATTTGCTTTACTTTTTAAATATAAATTGTAATATAATATCTAACTATAAAAATGTTAAATGAAAATCTCTGTACTACTTATCTCTGGAGCTTCTTATCAGATCTTCTTTATTTTTTTTTAAATGAAAGAGTATTTCATGGATAAGGTTTATATGAAAAAAAAAATGTTAGGAAAATCCACCAGTGTATTATATTATATCGGTTGCTATTGGTTAATCGGGCATGTTTTTGATTTGTATCATTATTTTTTGTCAATAGGTATAAATATATCATATATATATAATAAATACAAAAAGATCCAATAAGTAGTTACAGAGTCTGTATAGTTATAGTCCGTGTATTTATATAGTTATATATATATATATATATATAAATTAATGTTTGTGGGTAGATTAGACGTCTGGGAAGAAGATAGGTTAATTTACTAAGGGTTAATTTTGTTTTTTTTTTCATCGGGTTTTAGTACGGTTAGGTTAGGATAGGATTTTGTATAAAATGATTATAATAATCCACCTTAGGCGAAATGAAGTAAAAACGATAAACTTGGTATAACTTTGATACTTTAGAGTTAAATCATACACTTACGTACAAACAGCACAGGGTACGCGATCTATCGCAGGTAGATTACTGTTGCGAATCAGAATTTTTATTCGGGGCAACGGAAAAGTTAAGATTAATTTTGAACACCGCATACACCGAATATTTAATAACGAATTGAACAAACTTTGAGACATATAGAATTGATACATTTAACGGGGCAACGAAGTGCACGGGATCAGCTAGTATTATATAAATATCTATGCTATTAAAAAAAAAATTGATCTATAATAGGTAGGTACCTATAATAAATTCCAAATTAATCATATCACAATATCCATATTCCATTATAGGTACTTATAACACGTTATACATCAACAACAAACCCTGATACTATCATAGATATTATATAATAGTACACTTTAGATCCTTAGATATAAAAGTTGAACATTTTATACATTTTTAACTACAAAATAATTATTCAATTTTAAATTTGATACATTTTGTCAAAATTTGATCTTTAAATGCTTATGAAAAAAAATTGTGCCTATGTATTTTTAATATTTTTCAACTGATATTGTAACAATATATCAGGAGCCTTGTATTAAATTTTTACACTTTTTAGCCCAACAGATAAAATGTATTGATATTCATAGAAAAAAAACTAAAAAAATTGAAAACTGAAAATGTCCGTAAACAGCTCAAAAAGAGTCAAAATATTTTCAAAATTGTATGATGTATAGGAAATGCTAATATAAATATTCAGTGAAATTTTCATATATCTACAGTTATTCGTTTTTGAATTACAACAAAATAAGAAATTCGCTACATTAGAAATCAAGTGAATATCCAATGTTGTAAAAATTTTAATTTCAAACGCTCATAAAAATGTAATTTTACTTTCTTATAGACATTTTTTTTTTTGATAAAGGTAGATAATCTTATAAGAAATCTTGTATTACATTTTAAAACCTTAGATTTAAAAAGAAAAATTTTTACGAATTCTTAACTCAAAATAATTTGCTAATTTTGGTGATTTTTCCATATTTTGTCAATTTTTGAACATTTATTAATGCTTATAAAAAAAACTGTGATTAAGGATTTTTAATATTTTTCAAATGCCATTTTAACAATAAAGTAGGAGCCTTGTATTAAAGTTACAAGCTTTTTTAAACAACAAATAAAATTGTATTGATATTTTTAGAAAAAAAACTAAAAAAAAAAATGGAAAATGAAAATGTCCCTAAACAGTTCAAAATAAATCAAAATATTTTGAAAATGTTATTGTGTATAGAAAATTCAAATATAAACAACCAGTGAAAATTTCATGTATATACGTTCATGGTTCATTTGTTTAAAAGTTACACCAAAAACCAAAATCGATTTTTTGGAAAACCGATTTTGCGTAAAAATTCCCGTTTTTCCTTAATTTTTATGTTGTTTTTCCCGGCGCTTGTGAAAACTATTGGGAATTTTAAATTTTGACCTTCTCAATGCACCAACGATATTCACTTTTCTATCAGCAAAGATACTCTTGAAGAAAATAGAAGCATTATTTCGACTACTTATCGTGTACACAGACACAAAAATAAATAAAAATATAAATAAAAAAAAAAAAACACACATCATTGTAAAATCAATACATTCATCGTTTCACTCAGCATCTAAAATGTATAAAATGTTCAATTTTGCATAGTTATAACTTATAAGGTTTGAAAATTTAAAACAAGGGGTTTCTTAGTATTTTGTACTGTAACCAAAAAATCTAAAAATTATATAAACACAGTTTTTTTAAAAATAGGTATATTTTATGTTCTAATTTTAGATATTTAGATATATAAGAATAATTTTTTATTTTTTTCGTATTAATTTAAAAATATTATTCGTGGGTACTGGGTACCTATTTGAAACATATAAAGTACCTATATCAAATTTAATGTATTCGGCCAAAAATGAATTCAACCTATAGAATACTGTTTGGGTATGGCCGAATTGCACTTATTTTAGTCGAACTGCACTTGGGCTCAAAAAAGGTACCTTTTCCGACAAAAATATCATGCATTTGAAGAGGTTAAACGTTTATAATACACTCGTTTCCCTTACCACTTAGAGGCTTAGGACTGACAATGATTGTTAAAAATATTAAAAGTTAAAAATGATTGTTCTATACATACCATTGACCATTATCTATATATATAAGAATCTAACTTGATTTTGGAGACGAAGGAAACCGGTTTTGAACCATCATAAAAATAATAATAATAATTAACTAATTAACAATTATTTTCATATATTCACCGATAACGATGTCTGTTTCTTTTTTTTGTTTATTTTATAATCGTTGACCTATAATAATGTACAAAGGTAATAAAAAAAAATAATAAATAATGTTTTTAATAAGCATGCGCGCTCCCTTATTTATTCGATCGATGAGATCGACATCTCTAATTCCAATCGTTCAGTCGTTTGTTGTATAGCATTACTAACAGATCTAATTTTTTTGAATTTTGTTTGAAACCAATATTTTTTTTACTACACAGCGTAAGAGGTTAAGACCAAATGCTGAATAAATGCTCTATTTATACCAACCTAAGCATCCATATAATGACGACGATGATGTTTGTATCGGTGTACCTAATGGATGTAATTTGTCAATATTGCAATGCAATGAAATTCAAAGGTAGTTGAGTATTAGTGTATACATTTTTAGAATTTTGAAGACGTTTTATATTATTTTCTTAATTAAAGGAGAATCTGCCGGTATGTGTTGTTCAAATGGAACTGTTCGTATTCCTAATATCGATGAACCACCAGAACCAATGAAAACTCTTTTGGAAAGTTCAACAAGTATTTCAGAACACTTTTTAGAAAATATTAATAAATATAACAATGCATTTCATATGACCTCATTTGGTGCGGCAGAAACTATTGTCGAAAATTATATGCCTACATTTAAAATAAGAGGTCAAGTGTATCATTTAGTCGGGTCGTTGATGCCTTTACCAAATACAAATCATAAATATTTACAAGTTTATTTTATGGATGACGAAGAGGAACAAATTGATGCGCGAATGGGTATTTGCAGTGGATTGAATAAAGGTAATTGTATTGTATAATATATTTGTTGTTTAAAACGTTTTAATTTATATATTTATACATTTAGATATTATAAGACATTTGCAATTATTGTTACATAATATCAATCCTTTAATTACGAAGTTCAAAACTGCATTGGATCATATGCCCACTGATCAATACCGATTAGTCATAAATGCAAATAAGGTTCCTCAAGGTCAAAATAGAGGTAGATTTAATGCACCATCTAAAGTAGAAATGGCTGTAGTAATGATTGGAGAAGAATATGGAAATCGCGATATAATTTTATCTGGAAAAGACGAAAAGTTATGACGAATAAGTGAAACTCATAGGTAAATTCCTTTTAAAGTGTATACACTGTACATTTTTACTTAATTTTTATTTATGTGTTTTTAAGGTCTTATGATTCTCTAGAATATCCACTGATATTTCTACACGGTGAAGATGGTTATGCTATTGATATTTTGTCATTTAATGTTAATTTAAATGAATACAATAGTCATAAAACTGTTTTGAAGAAATGCTTTTAGACTGATGGTGAGGAATCATATACATAATCATTTACATAATTTATTATTGAAAACGTATTAATAAATATTGGGTAAGTAAACAATATTTTTTCAACTTAATCAAAAACATGTATAAACATTATAATAATACAAAAAGAATGTAATTTTTTTTAAAGGTTGGTATGTATGCCAAAATAGAATCAGAACGGATTTTATTTATACGGAATAATCAATCAAAATTAAGAGTGGAAGATTATATTCATTTACGTGATGCTATAGCAAATGATGGTCAAGTGAATGACATTGGACAACTTTTTATTTTACCTTCTTCATTTACAGGAGGTCCAAGGTAATAAAATATTTTGTATCTTATAACATAAAATTGCTACGAAAAATGTACTGTAATATTCATTTTAACAATCTAAAATATTGTACATACTATTAATTATTAGATACATGCACGAAAAAACTATGGATGCCATGACTTACGTTCGTAATTTTTGGATTCCAAATTTGTTCATTACATTTACATGTAATCCAAATTGGATGGAAATAAAAAGAGAACCGTCAATCGAGGTGACTTGGAACTTTGAGGTGAAATGAAACACCCCGGTTTTTTTTTAAACATATCAGGTTATCTATGAAACAAAATGATATAATTTAAATCTGCCTGCATTTAAATTAAATTTACAATATTTATGATAATAAAAGTTATCATCAACCATGTGGTTGGTCTTATCATTACCACCGAAAAAAATAACCAAACATTTCTTATGATAACAACGATTTTATCATTGCTCTCAAAAGTGCTTCAAATGTTGGTGATTGAAGTCAAATTTAAAGATTTGTATATTTTTTATACATTAAAGGACACTTCAAAAGCAGACTTTTGTAGTTAAAAGTCCTTAAACATTTTTTTCTAATTTTATAACTTAAGTTTTATTTTACAGGAGAAAATTGAGGGTGACTTGGAACACCAAAAATGCCAAACAAATACGAGCGTATACCGGGTAGCCGGACATATATAAATGACAGTGACGAAACACTTTAACAGGCCCTCGATGATATTTAAAATGTATTTGTGTTTATTTTGAAGAACTATTTAGTTATGTTTTTCTATTTAGAAAGAATTTTTATTTTGTTTTTATCATGTTATTGATATTTTATTATTTAAATATTTAGTTTACTGTTAAAAAAAGGTAAAGTTAACCTGTTTCTTTTTAATATTAATTTAACATGTTCTTGTGTTAATTTTAAAAATAAAAATTTTGTTCCAAGTCACCTCTAACGTTCTTGAATTGAATTTCACATTAAATTTTCATAGCTGTTCCAAGTCACCCAAAAATTGAGGTGACTTGGAACACGTACTTTTTACTTTTTTTTAAGTTCAGTTTTGGTCAAAAAACTAAATGAAAGGTCTTATCCTATTCATGAGACGTATGCAAACATTTATGTATTTTTTGTAGTCCAGTGCGATTTTTTTAAGCTCAGAATAACAAGAAATATGTCAAAATCGTTCCAAGTCACCTCGATTGACGGAACTCAAACATGGTCAAACTACACAAGACAGGCACGACATTATCGCTAGAGTTTTTCATCAAAAAATTTAAGTTCTAATGAAAGTGTATACACTTAAAATTGTGTTGATAAAATTAGACCAAATGATGTCGATGATATAATAAGTGCTGAATTACCAAACCCCGAAATAGATCCTGAACTATTTGAAATAGTTAAAAAACACATGGTACATGGCCCATGTGGTTATATGAATCCAAATTCTCCACATATGGGAGAAAACCAAAAATGTTCAAAGAGGTAATAATACATTTTAATATTCAATATACATATTTAAATCTATTTCATATTAATATAACTATTATAAATTTATATAGATATTTTGAATTATAATTTTTATTTTTTAATATGAAGTTTATTTATGAAATTTCATCATTTGTACTTATATTTTGTATTTGTTTAAGTGTAGGTATTTAATTATTTTTTAGTGCAAAAGTGCATACGTATAGTTTAAACTTTAAACTTCCTCATATACCTATACTATGCAATTTTTTTAATTATTGTCTTTTTTAATTTTTTTAAATAATAACGATGGTAAAGTTAAATTTTATTGATAGGAATTTCTTTGTAAGTTATGAGTAAAAACTTAATTTTCAAGTTATAAGGTAGATATATTCAAGTGCCATATGTAGTTACCTACTTAAGGTGGTTTTGCGTAACAAATCGTAATTAGTTTAAAATTAACATTATTTTGCATTTATATTCTATACATATGCTAAGAAAAGCATTTTTAATAAAAAAAATTTTATTTGTTCTATTAGGTATCCGAAAGCATTTACTAACAGTAGGTACCTACTATTACTGAAGATGATGGATATCCTTTATACAGACGAAGGGATTTTGGAAGTGGTGGATTTAAATCAACTGTATTACGAAATTCAACTGACTAAATGGCAACCAGTCAGTTTAGATTAAAATTATTGAATTTTTCAACAATCTTACTAGAATTTTATGAATTGAAATTTGAAATATGAATATGAAAAATTCAATAATTTTAATCGAAACTTTGACTGGTTGCCATTTAGTCAGTTTTGATTTTAGAGCTATGGTAAAAAGGACCAAATCGACTTAAAAAAATTCGGTCTATCCGAATTTGGTATTCAAAACACCTGTTTCCATTTAAAAAAATTCAAGTTGTATTGCGCATGCGCACACGGAAAGATCTAAAAATGTAAAAATCATCAAGAAATGTGTATTTATGTATTCCCTATCCCCTCCCGAAAACCGCATATTAATCCGATGTCACTGGACAGAATTATTTAGTTTTACCTTTAAAAAGAATCACACTGTATTTATTATTGTTATTATGATTATTAATTATTTATTCATTTGTCTGCACTTGCATTTTTCCATTTGAAATATATATATTATACATTGAACAAATAATTTATTGTTACATTTTTTTCTACCCTATCTCTATTCTATAATAAAAAGAATACAATTTACCACTCCAGTGGTTGAATTCTAAATGTAGGAAATATAATTTTCAGAAATTAGCAATAACAATAACTACAATATGTAATTATATTGTACTATTTGTATAGCCAAAAAATAGTCTTATGTTTTTAAATTAAATTATAAAAAAATAATTTCTTCCGGGGGAAGATCGGGCAGCTAGTGTTAATATATAATATTAAATATACATATTATATTAAATCATCAAATATTATTATTGTCATTATTATAACATTTTTTTTTTATAACTAATGTTGATAATTTTTGTAGTAATAATATATATATAATTGTTTTATTTTTGTTTAAATGGTCAAATATTATTATTTTTTTTTTTAATTTTTATAATTTATTTTTAATAATTCTTTTTTTAAATCGTCAAATATTGTTATAATAATAAAAGTGAACGTCCATAATATACCTGAAATTTTAACCCTTTTTTTTGAACGAGTGCAGTTCGACTATTACCTTTTTTGAACTCAAGTGAAAATAACCATTTCTTTTTAGGTAATAAGTGCAATTCGACTATCCCCTACTGTTTTACTAATAGTAAAATAAATTAATATGATAAAATATATACTTTAGTAGGTACCTCATAGGCGTAGGGTGATCAAATATATTGGGGGGGCTGCAAAAACAGTTAATAATAATTAAAAAAAACTCCATAAACTACATGAAATACAAATAATTCTGGGGGGCTAATATTCACACTTGGGGGGAGCTAGCCCCCCTAGCTACGCCTATGAGCTACCTACTTAGTAATATAGGCTGACAAGCTTTCACTCAAATTTCGTTTTTCGTATAGATGGAAAGATCAAAGAATTATCATCGAGTTCAAAATTAACATGTGTAATTTTTTTTCAGGTTAGGTTAGGAATAATTTTTTCGCTGTGTAGGCGTAGGAATAAACATATGCAACTTTTTTTACAGTGTAAGAACTTGCATGTTGGGTATAGCATTTTTTCCACATTCTAGGAACTAACATTTATAATAGGTCTATGGTAAGAAAATATTATATTATAATATTATCTAGATGCTACAACTTAATAATTAATTACATCGCTTGTGAATTACTTTATTTATGAATTTTCAGTAGATATAGGCCGTAGGCTACACAATGAAAAAAATTAATTTAATAATTTATATAAATAAATAACTTACACCTATAATTAATAGCTACAACTAAACTTAAATGAAGAATATTTAATTTAGATATTATATTAGTTATATTATTGTACATTTGTACAATATATTGATATCAAATATAGGTACTTGGTGATATTGTTGTTTTTATAATATGTAGGTACGTAATTTACGATTTGCCACTATAAATATGCTTATACGAGCATTCAAATTTAGATAGTTTATACATTTAAATTAGTTACCTTTGAATATTATAATTTATAAATATAATATACCTATTGTAATAAAACTGTACACAATTCCTTCACGGAATAAATAATTTCAGTTATTACAACTCCGATAAAGCTTAAAATGGTGTATTCCCAAAATTGCTAATTGGACTTGGACGACACACAGCATGCGGCGGGTAATCACTCGATAAGGTACTCGTTTATAATACCCACATAATATACCTAAGCGATTTTTGAGAAAAGTATAATTATATAGTAAGAAATTTCAGAAAAACATAATATTGTGGTGTTTGATTGCTATACCAGCTTATTCGATTATTCGCTTATTCGATTTTCGACATCCTTTAGGTACCTATTATAGGTCAATTTTTTTTTAATACCATAGATATGTATATAATACGAGTATGTCTTATACCTAGACTGACATACCGTCTCCGCTCAGAATCGTTTTTCTGATACAATGATATTATATCGTTGAATTCAAATTTAATATCATCCATTATACAGTGACCCACTTGTAACCTACTGTACAGCAGAGCACCTTTTTTATTAATTTTTTTTTGGTTGGTATGTAGTAGGTAGGTAACAGTTGTTAGTTTTAAATTAAATGGTTTTAAATGTTATAATTATTTATCTAATACACATAGATGTATTAAGATACACAATGCAAACTATATACATACATAGGTACCTACTTGTAAATGCATGCCATATCGCACCATTATAAATTATAATTACTGGTTTAAAATAAATAATAATTTATATTAAGACATTAAATAAAAAGTAAATATATAAAGTAATATCAATAGTATATATTATACAAGTATACATATACCTTTTTTTTTATTGAACAAAATTTAGTATATTTACAATCTGTATTTACAAGTTATACAATGGCTAAATTTGATTATAGTTTATTGATGGAAATGTGAAGTCACGTCACTCATTGACAGCACCAAATGATACATATAACATAATATATAACATATAACATATATCCTACATTAGGTCCTACACATCGTTATACGGTTTTGTTGTAAAATTATTATAAATATTATAAATCAAAACTACCTACCTACATTACACTATTCGCATTGCATATTTATAATATACATTTCTATACCTAGCTAAGGTATTGGTCAATATATGATTCCTATGTGCTTGTACTAACCTGTTTA
The DNA here is from genome assembly GCA_949089665.1 of Macrosiphum euphorbiae. NCBI lineage: Eukaryota > Metazoa > Arthropoda > Insecta > Hemiptera > Aphididae > Macrosiphum > Macrosiphum euphorbiae. The sequence continues at coordinate 28,361,696 of CARXXK010000001.1, forward strand.
CCTGTCTACTGAACAAAATATTAATATATTTTATTGAAAAAGTGCATATTCTTCATCAAGTATTATGTTATTTAGGTAGGTAGTGTTTTAAGGAATAATAGAATTATACAACCTTATACATAATACATATTTAACTTATTTAGTACCTAACCATCATATACTATAGATTATTATATTACCTAGTTTATCTAGGGTGACCTCTAGTATGGCTTGGTAATCAGTATCTAAGTCACAGTTACTTTTAATGGTGACTAGTCTTTATTATTTTTTTTGATGATTATAAAATATTTTTTTTCGCTAACAAGTGGCATTAATAGGACATATTATATTCAAGGGGTGCTTATTTTCTATTGCTTGAGCAACCAGAATATATTTTAAATATATATATATATATATATATATGCACATATCGTAGAAAAAATGCTCTGGTCATAAACTTCGATGGAGGTTTTCAGAAGCAAATTGGATCTAGTTAGTACTTTTAGGATGTTAAAATTCAAAATTCTCAGTACTTTTTAAAGTAATCAAGAAAAACAAAAATAAATAAATGACAATTTGTTAAAATTGTTTGGTAACCTTGGTTAGATTGTCTTCGCTTGGATTGTAAATTATTTGTGAACAGTGAACACATTTTTATCTAACCAGGCTTTAATGTTGTTGATACATTTATTAGCTAAGCTATATAGATTGTCAATATTATCAAGTTTAAGGTAATACTAATATATCATATGCAAAACAAATTACCTTACAATTAATTTTCAAATTAATAAGTCCATTAATGTATATAAGGAATAGTATAGGTCCTAAGACGGTACCTTGAGAAACACCACAGTTAACAGAAATTGAATAACTAAAGCACTCATTAATTCTAACTACCTGACACCTGTGCTTAGTGTTTATTTGAAAGATGAGAATAGTGATAGAACAATTGTACGGATACCACAATACTTTAATTTCTTTATAAAAAATATTATAGTTGACCGACGAATCAAATGATCTTTTCAAATCAAGGAACATGCCTATATTACCTTATTTCTTTTATCCAGAATTGAATGAAGTCTGCAGTAGATCACCATTAGTTAGATATACCTTTCCTGAACCCACACTGACTACTAGAAAAAACAATTATGATAATTTAAAATTTGTACTAATCTATTTTTAAGACATTTTTGAAATAGACAGAGTGAGGGACTAAGAGAGGTAGGTCTATAATCAGTTATATTTTCAGAAGCCCCTGATTTATATGAATAAATTATAAGGGGTTTTTAAAATTTTGTAGGAAATATTCCAGATGCCTTATGTTAAAAAAATATTTAAAGGTATCGATATAGTTTTGCATGTATTCTATTTACCAAAATCATTGGTTATCTATCAAAAAAAGAGTTATTTTCTTTTATGTTTATTGTATTTTCTACTATTTAATTTAAAGTAATATGTGTTAAGAAAATCGAGTCACTAATATGACATTTATCATTCATAAATATAATATGTGCCACCTTAAGGTATATCTTAGTTCGTGATGGGTGTACCGTGTACATTAATCAGCTGAATTTATTACTGAATCAACTATACGCTGATAAGAAATGATAATGATCTCCGACACCTGCTCTTGGATCGGTATGAAAAAAGTGTACATTGATGTAACACTTTTTTAAAACAAACATCGTGTACGACTACTCTATTTCAAAACGAACGCTTTGGTGTACACTTGATGTGAAATACAGTAGAATCTGCTTAAAGGGAACATTAATGACAGTCCCGAACGAATTGCATGTAAAATTATTCGGTTAATCGGGACAGTCGGGATAATGGGGACAAATAAGTCACCACTCGATGTATCCCAATTAAGCGGATTCGACTGTATAATATTCATATTATACAATTATAAAATGGATTAACGTAAATTATTTATTTATCTCATAGTTTACCACTTTGCCCACCATATGTTTTCACTATGCCCTAGCAAAGTGAATAAAATTCCACTTTTAAAAATTTTTCATTTTATCATTAATTGAGTGAAATAATTAAATTTTTTGAAGGAATAAATAATGGATTTGAGAAGTCAATTTATGATTATATTAATAAATAGTTATTAAAATAATAGTTTGGACACCATTTTTTGACACATAAAGTTAACCTATGCGTTTTGCTCTGGTCTCCCCTACATTTGTCTTGTAACCATACGGAGTACGGACATACGAGATATTACGTACCCATATAATATTATCTATTCTTAAATTATGACTTATGCTATAGTTTCTACTTTCTTTGCGGCTCCTTTTAAGTTACCAAAAAATATAAAATAATAAAATAATAGATAATACATCAATGTATAAAAAATAATATTTCTGGAAATCTATTATTTGTGTATTTTTTTTTTTTTATAAACCCTATAGTTTGTAGTAAATATGTAGGTACGTAACTAGGTGATTTTTCCATAATGCATTTCAAAATGTTAAGAAATCAAATTAGAACAAATAAATAGGTAACAAATACAATTATAGTATTAAATAGTATTAAATTTGTATTTGAATTATGTTTAAAAACAAATCTACTGTGATATTTATTAAATATTATATTCTATAATTAATATGTAATATTATGCTGTTACATAAAGATAATTTTGAGTTTGTTAGTAGGTATACCTTCCTACTTGCTAAACTCTGGAACTACTTATCCAAATTTTTGTGTGTTTAGATCTTTTTCTTTGAACCTGAAGAAATTGCTAATTGCTGTGGTTCGAAATCGAATTTCGTTTTAGATCACGAAAATCTAATACCTACTATTTTGTTAATGTATATGGTATATAGGTATGTATATATTACTACTTGCTATTGGTTAAAGTACTATATTAATTTTATATATTAGAATACTAGGATAAGTAGGATTGGTATTGAAGCAATGAAAATATTTTAATTTTTAGAACAAAAATATAAAAAAAGTGGGTAAGTGGATGTCGCTCTGCTGTACAGTAGGTTACAAGTGGGTGATGTTAAATTTGAATGCAATGATATAAAACCATTGTGCAGGAATAACGGTTCAGAGGGAAGACGGTCTATCAGACTATAATATTACCAAGTAGGTATATTTTTATGATATTATTGTGATTAAAGTAATTAATAATAATTGTAGTATTGGGCATTAGTATATAGGTACAACGCAATTTTTTCCAAAAAATTTACATTTAAAAATCTTATATTGTGTATTAAATATAATAATACACTATAAAAGTTTCATATATACAAGAGTAATATTTTTAAGTTACAACAAAATAACTAAAATCGTTATTCTTAGTTTTAATATGTACTTTCATCGAAATTTAAATTTAAAATGTCTGTAAAAAATAACTGTGTTTTTATAATATCATTTATTTATCTTTGGTAATAGTCTGAACTATTTATTAGAATCATTGTTTTAAACTTTCAATACTTAGCTATAAATATTGAATATTTTATATTTTTATAATAAGTCATCAGTTATTAGTGGTATTTAATATTTAAAGGCAGTATATCGTGACTTTAATGCACTATTTTTAAGTAGGTGGGTCTAACACCAGCATTTTTTCACCATAACATGAAAAAGCGCCAATGCTAAGCCCCCAAAGAGTGATGAAAGACACAAAAATTAAAAACTAAAAAAGACATACATCATTGTAAAATCAAATGGTAAATAGTATTTCTATAACAAATAATTATGTATGCTACTAGATAGCGCTCATGTCGTATTAGCAAATTCCGGATATTTACGGTCCGTGATATTACGGAGCATGTATTTTTGCTTTCCGGTATTTTACGGTCCTGTAATTTAAAGTCCGGGACATTACAGTCCGTGATATTATGGTTCAATATTTTTGAATTCCGTAAATTTACGGTCCGTATATTTACTTTTCTTGGGAATTTTTTTCCGGATTTTTACGGTCCGTGACATTACGGAAAAATTCCGGATTTTTACAGTCCGCCTTATTATTTTCCGGACATTTACGGTGCCCCTGTCAAAATGATATTCTTAATCCCCTATCCATTGTGTTTTTTTCCATTTAGTATTATTTTTTATTTTTTTTCAAGAACAGTTATTCATGTCATAACCAAGAACAACAAGTAACTTGGAGAGTATTTAATTGAAACTTTCGAAAAGTATTTAAATTAGTTTACAAATTATTATGTCATGTTTTTTTTTTTTAATCCACGGTAGTTATCATCCAAAAAAGTTTTCCGAAAACAATCCCATTGCTTTCCAATTTAATTGAACTGTATTATCAAAAAACTCGAGATACGAAATGAAAAATTTCACCGAATAGGACTGCCATCGTTGGGTAGTGTGAACATATCATTAATTTATTATTATCAATTTTTTTTCTCTCCACTCGCGCATTTTGTCAGACGTCCAATGTCCATTAAAACCGTTTTTGAACCCTGTTTTTATTTTCGAAAATAAACTTGGGCTGATGAACGGAGTCGTATATAGTTATAAATGTGTAAAAAAAGCAATTAAAATCTTCCTAATGGCTAGCGCAGTGACAGGACGTTATAATTATTCAGGATTCTTTTTTTATTCTTTTTTTTTTTAACACATAGTAAAACAACATACTTTGTTGCGTTCATTATTATAATTTCTAAATGACGGTAGTTGTTATTATTATTAAAACAAAACATCGCCAACAATACCTACGGACCGTTGTGGTTATAAAATATGAATGTTTCATCGAGACTCCGTTGTTATAATACACACTGGAGCATCGAGAACAATGTCAAAATGCGTAATTTTTTTTTTATTCCAACTTCTAATAATTGAATAACATTACGCGTGGGTCAGGGTCTGGTGCAGCTTTTAAAATTTTATAATCATCGCACTTCAATCGAATAATAATCAGAACAAAATAAAAAGTATTGAGCATCGGCGGTACCTACAGCAGTGTACGCGGACAAAAGGGTTGCAGAAGGTTTTCCCGTTACCACCATATTGGATTGTTTTATAATTTATTATCAGTTCATGTAAACGAAAAGACGATTATTAATACTACGAGAATATTTATAAAATCACAGTGTCAAATCATCGACATTTTCTGTCGTATACATAAATTATTAGTGTAATGGTGTTTGAGCAGAATTATTAATTTATGCTATGATTATGTGGGTGTCCAATAATCGACCTCGAGTCGACAACAATTTTATAACCTAAATTAAAATTAGAACTAGATGCTAGCGTTCTCAATCTAATCTGTTATATAATTTGGCACTTCAATTAAAAACGTTTACTTTGGTGACTCCGCTTTGCTTGAAGCTTTGTTAAAAAATGAATTTTAATTTTAACGTTAGTCGTCACGAACTTACGGTTCCGATCGAAGATTAATTATTAATCAATATTTTGCTATAGTCTAGTGCTATAATAAATTGTAGTTATTAAATCCTTCTAATATTATAGTAAAATGTTTTTATAATATTGTCGAAAAACATTTTAAGCATACCAATAATATCACAAACATAATATTCAACAAATTATTATTATATCTTCAATCGGCCGAAGTTTAGTGTATTGGAAACATTATAATTTGACTAAAGTAATCGAATCTGTATATTTCTATTTCAGTGCACTGTGATATTCATGATATATTAATTTAACTGAATTTATTACGTATACGAAACCAATAATAATTAAACCATACTACAAAACGATAACTGTACTGTACGCAACAATAGGCATGCCGTACCTATATTGATCTACTGAAATTATTTTGCTTGATTGATGAGAAATAATTGTTATAGTTCAGGTCAAGTTCAATTCACACTTGAAATTTTGAAAATTATATATTTTCAGCTACAAATGAAACTAATTTAATGAGTGGTTAACGAGATACATTTAAAAATAGTTTTATAATTAAAAACAAAATTATGTTTATTAAATTTGTTCAAAATGTATTAATGAAAAAATAACTGTTTCCTACGGTACATTTTTAATTGTATTATACACACCAATCGATTATAATAATTTCGGATCTGGATTTTTTTTTTATTTTTATGATAAAAACTAAATCGTCTATTTTTAATTATTATTGATAGTATAACGTGTAGTCTCTCTGTGCATTACTTGTGTCAGTAAATTGTACTATCAAAACGTTATTAATTTATACTGTTGACAGCTGGTATGTTGCATCAATAACATTATTGTGTATTATGTATGTGTGTGAATTTTTTTTTCAATTGTTCTACTTAAAAATATATATAATTTTACAATTCTAAACCATTCAAATTTATCATTATCCGATTTAAAATGGTTCCGCTGGCCACCGAGTGTACTGTATAATATTATAAAACCGTAATAAGGAGACATTATACATTTAGGGGGACGTTAAAAGTACATATAATTATTATCTTCATCTTATCTGCCTATGTAAATATTTAAATGTATAAATTATACCTATCTTTGTAATCGTGCCAACCTAGGGAAACATAATAATTCTTCTACTAATAATGTTTTTTATTTTGTATCTATATACATGTATCAAAGTGCATACCTAATTTATAACAGTCAAAATTCGTGATAGCATGTTTAATATGTATTCATAATTAAAATATACTGTATATTTTAATATAGTTCAAAGTTCAAACAAAAAACTGAGCAAGTAGAATATGATTTTGTTATAAGGAATACGAAATATTCAACACACATTGTTTAGTCGTTAAATTTAAAATCGACCTGATGCAGGCGTTCAATATCCCTGGAAACGTATTATAGAATATTATTATAGAAAACTTCCGCCTTTGTTGCATCCAAAAAAAATGAGTAGACCTTATTTTTTATATAAAAAAAATAATCCATTACGTAGTGAAGATGGTATGTAGTCGATAAATAAGGTTATTACAATTTTTAGTTTTTCCACCCTAAAAAAAGTTTTCAAACAAGATACGCTCGTCTTATAAATATCAAAAGAATATTCTCGATCTGGTAGGTAGGTACTTTGTTAACCGAGTGACATGGTGCTTGAAAATTACTGATGTGTGCTATCCCACTTCCTCGTTTCATTTCCATTCATTATATATACTTCGACCGTTGTCCGCCACGATTGGTCGCTATAATAATTTATACGTCTGTACATTATTTATTATGATTATTATTCACAGTTTATGTTTATTTACAAGCTTGAAATATTTGTTTACAGTAGTATCTAAGGCTGCGTTGGAAACTTTAGGAATCATAAAATGTATTTTGTAAAGTAACTTTTAATCGAGGTATGAAAGTAAAATTCAGTAATTTAATATGCAAGTTGCACACACAAAATTCTCAACGCGAGTACACAGCTATACTGTTTCCTAAAATCAAATAATCATCGAGGTAACGTCTTGCTATATTTTAAAGTCAGTAACATAATATTTTATTCATGGCCATTATTTAGTTCGGAGGCTTTCAAACTCCATGTAACACCCGTCTAGCCATGCAAAATCTAGTGGGAAATTGAATACCATTAAAATACCATTTTATTTATATCTAATGCACATACTGATTTTTATACAGTAGGTATAATAATAACTATTTTATGTAAATTACATAGTATGTTTGAATATATAATATATTAATTAATTAAATATTATTCAATGTTAATGCTATTAATGATTAAAAGTTCTAAAATAACTCAATGAATTAATGTGAATAATTAATTGTTTTAATAGCTTATTGATTTACATAATATATTAATACATTTGTATCTAATTTGAGTCTAATTTAGCTAGTTCAATTTTTCCTTCATTCTTCGAAATATAGTTGGGTAAATCTTTATAAATTTTCAGTTTTTCGTCAATTATTTTTTTTGTGTACCTACATAATAAATTATATTAAATAAAAATATCAGTCAAACATTTTTAAACATAAAAGACTTAATACTTTGGTAATTATGAATCATTAAGTTGGTATTTTCATATTAGCATCTTAAAATCGAGAAGATTATTTGCATCCATTTATAATATACTTGGTGACAAGGTTGATGATAGTAATCTAATTTATCTAATCAAAATAAATTGCTGTCCCTTAATTTTATAACAGGTAAAGGACACATAATTTTAATAAAATAACATCAATTTATTGAGCGGATGTTGACGGATACGATACTATCCATTTAATATGAATATTTCTGCATGGAACAATTTATATTACATTTTTATATTTTTTTCTAATAACTTATTTATTATAAAACTCCATTCTAAACATTAAACAATTCTTATAAATCTTAAATACCTTTCAATATATCATTATTTCTATAATCTATTATATATTTTACTTTGTTTGTTTTATATTTTTTTTCTCCCTTATCTATTGATACATATAATATATTATAAGTATATTAATGCATACAATTTTTTCTTGTTATACTTTGAGGGGTCGGCCTTTTATAAATAAATACACATTGTTATAAAAATAATATTATTATTTATTAATAACAATCACACCACCTGTTATTCCTTGTAAACCAACTTAAGTCTTTTAGGAACCAGATTACGATGGCGATGTGACTTTTCATTATTTCTGGTTTAGCACTTAACGTCCCGCTTTCACTTTCCATCCTTAGGACCATTCTCTAATACCGCACTGAATGAGTAGGTTTTTTTTCTAGTATTTCAATAATATTATTATAACAGGAAATCCTTGTATAGGATATTTAGCTACACAATACTACCCTGAATCCTTTTTTGGTAGCTCATTATTTGTTTTTATTTTAAATAGTATTTATCATCTTTATTTACTATGTATGAACTGCTCCATACAACCAATTGGGTGGTGTCTTAAAATAAATTAGCTGTATCTAACGGAACAATAGGTTCTGAATTAGTATAGGCACAGATATTAAATAACATTTATATATTTATTGTAACTTCTTTCGTGTGATCTATACAATAATTGCATCCTTACATTATGCAGTGTGTAACGGAAAAAGAACGGACCAAATGTAATTGATTAGCATCCATTGTAGAAATGTAAAATGTTCATATTTAGCAATAATAGTTTTTATGGACTTATTAAAATTAATATTATGTATACAAGAAAAAATTAAAGTATTTGTCAAACGTGTTTTTACATTTGTCCGTAATATCTGTTACGCCTTTATGTAAAAACAGACTACCATTATTATTATACTTACATAATAATATATGGTCTTCCGTATTGACCAGAATATTTTGAGATGGGATTTTTTTTTCTAAAAAATAAAGTTTCTTGCTAATAAATAAACCGAATGTATCGTGTGCATAATATGGAAAAGGGTTACTCAGTACCCAAAAATGATTCGATTATCATGCCGAAGCGAAGCCGTTTAAAAACTTATCTCGCACACACACACCTACACACACACACACACACACACACTTAGGAACTATATTGTTAACTGGCGTGGAAACATTAAAATATAAAAAGGGCTCTCTAAAAACTAATTCGCTCGGTAATATTTTAGTGCGAATTCTGCTGCGAATTATTAACTACCTATATATATGCACATCCATATAGTTTTGTTTTAAAATCACCTATAGCCATACCGTGGAACCTGCAGCACACGAAATATCAGCGAATAATTAATGGCAGTACGGCATAAATAATGCGTTGGTTAATCTAAACTACATCGTATCACTGCAAGTATAAATAAAATTACTCGTGTCACACGGCATAGCGTACTGCCAGCTGTAAACGTACGAACAACACTAAAAGGGTATACAGGTCGGAGCAGGAATTCGGCGTGCAAATAAATACGCCGATGTTTATATAATAATAATAATAAGATGGAAATATTTCCTTTAACAATCGTGGACATCGCAGTGTTGACGATTTCGTATTACACTATATTGGCTAAATGATGTATACATTATATTTTATTTACGTCACTGTCACGGAGAGTGATTAGGCCGTCGATGTGAATACGTTTTGAAATGGTCACTATAACGACTGTGCGTCGTATTTTATAGCAAAATACTGTATGATATTATTAATTTATTTGACATTTTTTTCCCTATAACGCCGGAAACGCGGAAAAAACGTTAAAAAAAAAAAAATTATAATAACAATAAGTGTAATTGTTTTTTTTTCCCTCGACTAACTTATCCATCAGTGTTATCCAGTTGAATATAATAAATATATGTATATTTTTTCAAATTAATTGTTCCGACCTGATATTTCCCTAGACGTGTTTGGATTCGAAATAAATTCAATTTTCTAAAGGTATATTCTTCCATAAACTATAAAATTAATTGAACTCCGTTAAATTTCACATAAACCTATTAAAATTTAATTCAGGATCTTCACTGTTTTGACTTATTATATAATTGGAAGGGAACTAACGTATTTAAACACATTTACTCCTAGTTTAATCAACAAAAACATCATAAACGATTATTTGGAATATAGGATAATGGAAAATTTAAGTAATAAAATACTATGAATAATGTAATATACCTATTATTATTCATTAGTATTATAATATTATTAAGCTCATTCATTAGGTATGGAATAAAGAATAGATAAACCAATTTCATCAAACAATTGTGTTCAGAATTATTAACATTTATCTAAATGGATCTCATTTTTAAATTTAAAGTTAATATATTTGAACTTTAATACTTAAGTTGTACATTGGCGAAACACTTATCCTAAAATTAGGATGAACTTGAGAACGTCGTTAAAGATAAATTCACAGAGCAATAAACAACAACGAGCAATACATTTATTGAGCAGTAAACGTACTGATAAAAGGAATCCGTTTAAGGAACAGAAGTATTTTAATGAATAAAATACAAAAGTAATGTTGATATACGACTGTATCTAATAATTTTTTTTTTTTACTTAAGCCCTTCAACTATGGCCATTAGCTATTGTAGAAATTATGGTTTTTAATAGTTGGTAGAGTTTGTAAGGTATAGGGTTGGTTATGGTAGGTAAGCAACACGTGTTATGGGGAAGGGGTTTTTGGTACTTCGAAACTGGGTGGTCACCCATCTAGGAACTAGTAGTAGTGGGCGTTACTTACTCTTAGTCACATTTCGTAACTAATATCAGCCAACGAGCCACACCAAGCCATCTATTAGATTTCTTAAAATGACAAAAATAACTATTTTTATTTAATATATTTCCTAAAAGCATAAGTACCGAATAATGCCTCAACAACAACGATGGAGTGACATCAATGATATTCGGTTACATGTTAAACATTATTTTTTTATGGTTCCTCTGTAACAATGATATTTCAAAGATAATATTTACTAAAAAATATGTATTGACTAGGTATATTTTTGTAAATTTTATTTAAGATCTCAATATCTCATGTACAACTTTTATATTTTTTCAAGAAACTCAAAAATGTATCCCATCCAAAACTAAAAGAGACAAATATATAGTAGGTATAAATTTAGAATAGGTTACCTTGTGACTATAGGGTATGTAGGTACTAATCAGTAAGTATTTAACGTTTCATGTCAAACGTGTAGCACATAGACTAATGCAATTTGTTTAATACAAAGGGATATTGGGTCCATCTTACCATCGAACCATACTTGTTATCAATGTATCATATTATTTGAATATTAATTTAAAGTTAAAATAAACCATTAGTGTAATGTACATAATTATTTAGACGTATAAGTTATAAAATTCAGTTGGGATCTAGTTAGTTAGGTATCTATAGTTAGTGGCCAACCCACTGTTTTATCTAAAATAAACAATAGTGAAATAACTTGGTCATACTACATGTATTATAGTATAAGTATAATACTTTATATGACATGACATCATCATGTCACATGACCATATTATTATATTTTTCTAAGATCCGTGATGAATGGACCGACAATATTGAAATAACAATTTACATATTTATATTACTATAAAAAAATGTCTTAAAATATATACATTGAAATGATTAATACTTTAATTATGGTGACAAAATAGAATAATAATTTCAAGTGCGTATTATAATCAAGTCAATTTAAACGTTTGTTTCCCCTCCCATAAAAAACAAACTGTACAAATTCTCAAAATTTTTTATGAATTTTTACAGGTATAGTTTTACCTTATTCCTTATTTTAATATGTTTGTGCATTGTATACCTATGTCATTAAAAATGATTTTTGTAAAAGCTATTTTTCAATATGCAGTTCTACGTTTAAAATATCAATAAACACAAAATTGCAAATATATGTTATTTTATTTTCTTATTATTGTTAATAAAAATATTCACACACATGAGAGAAGGTTTTTATAGAGTGGAGACATATTGGTATCGTTACTGACAAAATGGGGGTATGCAAACTTCATTGGACACCAATAACTGATGATCAGTCATCTGGAATATCTAAAAACGAGAATCTGTGTTCGATTGAATCATAAAAATTATTACAAAAATACATATTTGTATTATGTATTGAATAACATTATAGAGTCAACAAAATTAGTGACACTCGACGTTGAAACACTTTAATTGAAAACCGTGGATTTTTTTCAACAAAAACATTCAACCAACAATGTAAATTTAATAATAATAAAAAAAAGAAGTTGTTGAAAAATATCGTAGAACAAGCAATAAGTAATGCATAGTCATTTGTTTTCATAAAAAATTAACATTTTAATTTAAGTTCATCATGTATTTCGTATGTATTTATTCATGAAACGTTGATTGCATGTGTTCCGTTCAACTTCTTCGACACACGTTATTATAAAATACACAATCTGTATCTTAATAATAAATGCATAATATATTTCATAGACATTAAGAAATAGTTTTGATAATTTAAAACATAACATATTATCGATCTCTAACGATCGCACCAACAAAATAGCTGTAATATTTTTCAACTGAAAACAAAATATTTTTCTTTTACTTGTGAACAATAATCCATCGTTATGGAAAGTATCATTTTTTTGGTAAATATTGGACGTTATACAGGGTGATTTACCAAGCATCCTCGCCCCATTTTTTCTTAAAAAATGCAGTTATTTAAAATCTGATTTTTAGATTTTTTGAATTTTTAAACATACACCTTAAGACCTATATTATTTTCAAATTCTTGAATTTTTTTACTACTTGAGGAGTGTCCTGTGGAGTTACAAACTTCTGTCTTTAAATAAAAAAACACCCTTATTCAACTATAAATTATACATTAGATAATTTTTCTGAAACGTTTGACGTATCAAAATCAAAATTTGTTCGAGTAGGTAGTTTCTGATTTATTAAACTTTGAGTTCTAAGGGTAAATAGTCCATTGTGATGGGTTGTATGTTATAAGATATGGGGGCCACAGTGATTTGAAAATTGTAGTAATTAATATTATACTATTAATATTAATAATTTGTAAAAAATAGCCCAAGGATAATAAATATTGGATCCAATTATATATGTCTGTTTTATATTTAGATATAACCATTTTCTTAATGATTTTCCTTTATCCTTAATACAAACATTTTTATAACTAAGAAACTACTCATTCGAATTTTGAATGAGGTCCATAAATATTTTCAAAAAAATTATCCACTAAATAATTTACAGTAAAAAAAGGGTGGGGGTTCTCATATGAAAAACAGAAGTTTGTTTCTACACAGTACACTTGTTAAGTAGTACAGCAAAAAACCATTTATTTGAAAATAATATGTTCTTTGAGTATAATATTCAAAAATTCCAAAAAGCAGAATTTGAAATAAATACATTATTAAATGGAGGTGAGCATGCTTGGTGAATCACTCTGTATAATAATATATAATTATCATATTTTATTTTGCCTTTATTAAATTTTAGTAGGTAAGCACTCATATCAACTATTGATTTTTAACGGTGACTTATATTTAATTTACAAGAATAATTTTTTGTTTGAATAACAACTACAATGGAGTGTCAAAAGGTATTCCATTGAAAATACTAATCCGCTTGTAGTTATGCTTGAAGTATAAGGAGTCCATTAACCTGGTCCATATGAACACCCTTTGATGTGGCTTTTACTTCTAAATATAGTACACTAGCTTCAGTATTATATCATATTATAATATTTGTATGAATATGCTAACTTAACGTCAATGAATATTGAAGTATACACTTACAAGTTAATGATGTAATTTTTAAACTATAAGTATACCATTTCTATGTCACTAAGCTTAATAGAATCATAAATTATGTCAATTTTATCTGTATTGTGTAGAGTAAATGTATATAATGAATATACATTTTATTTAATCTAAATAATAATAATACAAAAAGAACGAAACATGCAAGGGAGTTCTTATTTAGAAGTAAACCATAATTATCTCAAAAAGGATTTTCGTTTTTAAACATTTATTTATATTATTTGAATTCTTTCATTTGTCCATGACATACTATGATAGTATAGAGTGTATATTTGGTACGTTTTTACTTTTTAGTTTTTACTTACGCTTGAAGTTAAATTTTTAAAACGATTTAAATATAATTATTTGAATACTATTGATTTTTTCTAGACACGGTTCATTATAATTTACCTAAATCAAAATGTTGAGACTGGATATTTTGAACTAATTATTACAGCATAATATTATAACTATTGTAGGTAGGTAATTGTTTTTCTAGCCGACATACGAATCATCTCTCATTTCCATCGGGAAAAAATAATAGCAGAACAAACACTTATTTTCAGCAAATATTAAATCAATAAACGGATTGTTTCTTTTACTATTGACACGAAGTTTTTGAAAACCAGCCGACAGAAACATCTCATGTTTTTATTTTATTTTTATATTTTATACTTGGAGTCTTAGATATTTGTAATAATACTTGGAACTTACGAAAAGTTTGATCACAAGTTTCTATTATAAATCCTTTTCCCCCTAACACAGTATTATTATTTTCATAGTTTCTGAGAAGAGACCAGAAACTATTAAAATTTAAATCAGAGAAATATAATATATCCAAGACACGTCTTCTTAATACCATATTATATATTCGTAACTAGTTGAATAAAAAAACTAGTTGATCAACTCTAGCTTTTTTTATTTTATTAAAACAAGTTTATTATAGCAGACAACTTTGGGTGAACAATTATTTTAAATTGAAATAAATTAACTTTTTTTATTTTACATTTATATTATTATGACATATTCAAAAATATTTCTACAAAATTTAAATATGTAACTAACTACTTTTTTGATGATTTAAATATTTATCAATTGTGGGTTTCATATGATCTCAATGCCTAATTTCAGGAACATAGAGTTATTTCAAGCACCTTCTCTCTGTCCGTAATTAAACATTTCAATTAGTAGACAATAACAATACTTTGCTTTACGCCTTTACCTCGTAAGCTGTATAAAATCCATCTTATTTGTTCATTAGATATCGGCCGTGTGTGTAGTGTGAAACTCTCGTTATTATAATATGCAATTAAAGTATACAAATCATTACACAACGATAAAATAGTTTTGTTTTTTATAAAAAAAATGTTTAGCAAAATAATTATAAACTTGAACTAAACTCAGCTAAATAAAACCTACAACAGAACGTTGGAAAAACATAGCTAATCTTAATAGAAAAACAGAATCAATATTAACACGTTTAAGGATTTGTCATATACTAGCTACACACACAGCTACCTCATGAACAGAAAAGAACAAACCAAGTGCGCTACACATGTGGAGTTAATCTCACAATTAACCATATTATGTACTAGTCGAATGCAGACCAACAGAAGCTGCTAGAACTGAACAAAACATTCCAGAATTTCTACATCAGTCACTATATCCGAACATATCAACCATCAAACTGACTTTAAGTTTCATAAAAGAAATACAAATTCAAAATTCATTGTAAACAATTAATATGTAAAAACAAAAATTATTGTAATAACCAGTATTAAGTAAAAAATTATTCCAAATATCAGCCAACGGCCATCGCTGCCGAGGAATATTTCTTATAAAAAAAAAAAACAAAAAACAAAAAATGTATAAACTTTAATGTAACTTAAATTAATTATTTGTTTATTTTTTGCAAAAATTATTATATAAAACTAATTTATATAAATAAAATAATTTTTAACCCAACACTCAGTGAAATATACATTTTAGTAGTTTGTTCGAGTTGGCTATCAGTAGCCGTCGCGAATGGTCGTTAACCGCGTCTCTGCCTGTGCCACATATTACGCGTCAATAATAAGCAATCCGCATGTTCCCTAGTAGTGGGACTGGGTCCTCCGGGACCCAAAAACCTACCAAACCCATCAAGCGTTCAAGTAGTACTGCTCTATCACCTCCCAGTGTAAACAAAAATCGTTACTCACCTCTATCAAACTTAAACGAAGACGACAACGATGATAATATGAGCTTAGTAACTCAAAGTGACGGTGATGAAGCTCATCAATCTACTGAGGTTAGTCAAAAAATACCACCTATTTATGTACACAATATAAAAGATTTCGAAAATTTTCATAATTCACTAACAAAAATGATCACCGACGAACTTTCGATCACTCAAACCAAATATGCCTTAAAAATAAATTTGTCCTCAATCGACGACTATAGACACGTTACGAAAAGTTTTGACGAATCTGAAATCGAATACCACACCTACCAGTTGCCGTCGGAAAAACCACTTTCAATAATAATTAGGAACCTCCCAGTCTCAATATCTGAGGAGTCTGTATTCAAAGCGCTGACAGATTTAAAATTCAGTGTAACCTCTGTCACACGGTTGCAAAATCGATCTAAATGTCCTATACCTATTGTTGCAGTCTTACTATCCATATCGTCCAAAGAAATATATTCCTTAAATAGACTTTTACACTGCGTCGTCCTAGTTGAACCTAGGAAACCCACAAAAGGTATTCCACAGTGCACTAACTGTCAACGCTTTTCACACACTAAAAAATTCTGTCATCTCCCCCCAAGATGTGTTAAATGCGCCGGTGACCATCATTTTACCCAATGTGTTAAGGAGAAAGACACTCCTCCGAAATGTGTAAATTGTGAAAAAAACCATCCAGCTAGCTACAGAGGGTGTACTTATTATAAAGAAATTTCTAAAAGCAAAAACAAATTCAACTCTAAACAGCCCGTGAATAATAAAAATATTACGTACCAATCAACCCAACCCATCGTAAATAATGAGTATCATAATGAACCGTTATCAAATGATTAC
Organism: Macrosiphum euphorbiae; assembly: GCA_949089665.1. NCBI lineage: Eukaryota > Metazoa > Arthropoda > Insecta > Hemiptera > Aphididae > Macrosiphum > Macrosiphum euphorbiae. The sequence goes on from CARXXK010000001.1 coordinate 28,378,812, forward strand.
GTAAATACAAAACGTAAAACTTACGCATCAGCTGCTAAATCAAACATCACTACGGATAACGACTTTCTCAAAACACTTCTACCTCTAATAAACTCCTTTGTAAGTCAATTAATGCAGAAAATCATTGAAAGTCTGCCAGTCATCATAAATAGTATTAATTCTAACTTAAATGTTCAACCATAATACAGTTTTGTTAAATTGGAACGCCAACGGACTAAAAAATAATAGAAATACCTTATTAGCATTTCTTAACCATCACAATATAGATATCGCGTGCATAAGCGAAACACACCTATCAATAACCGACAAAATTAAATTCCCCGGTTACATAATATACCGTGCGGATCGAGTCACACAACTTCGTGCTATGGGCGGCGTAGCCTTACTAGTTCGAAATAAAATTATACAGCAACAAATGCCTATAACCGGTCTCGAGTGTTTGGAAGCCGTGGCAGTCTTAATAAACATAAATAATAAAACAACTATGGTCGTTAGCGCCTATCAACCACCCAGTCGTAGAATGCTTATCGCTGACTACGATAAAGTAATGAGCCTACACAATTCTATTATAGTCGCTGGTGACCTTAACTCCAAGCACACTAATTGGGGCTGTCGCGTCAATAATCCGAACGGTGTCAAACTTCATAATTTTATCGCCAACACTCCCTACTCAATAGCTGCACCAAACGAACCTACCTACTTCCCTACGGACATCAACAGACTACCAGATATTTTAGATATTTTATTATTAAAATCAATTCCGTTTGTATGCATGCAAGAAACTCTCGCTGAGCTTGACTCAGACCACGCACCTGTAAAAATTACATTAAATTCTACTTCTCAATCTTATCAGTATAATAATTCACTAATTAAAGGCAAACCAAACTGGGATATATATTCTAATCAAATAAAAACAAATTTAAAAATACCAAATAGTATACCTTCTATACAAGCGGCGGAACAAACATCAGAACATCTAATTACAGTCATTACAGAAGCCGCACAAGCCTGCTTCAAACCCAAGACACATAATAATTCTCAAAATATCGGTTTTATACCACACTTTATACTATATTTAATACGTCAAAAACATATTGCTAGACGGAATTGGCAAATCCAAAGAAACCCGGCAACTAAAAAACTCTTAAATCAACTCACTAAAAAAGTTAAAATAGCGCTACAAAGCCACCGTGTATCGTCTTATAATAACTATTTATCAAATATGCATCCGGGTGACACAAATTTATGGAAAGCATCCAAAAGACTGTTAAATCAAGAAATAAACACTATTCCCCCTCTTTGTAAAGACAATCAACTAGTGACTTCTGATGCCCAAAAATGCAACGTCTTCTCAGAAATGTTATTCAACACGTTTTCTGTTAACCAAATCTCTAATACTAACAACGACCGTCGAGTCCTAAAATTCTTAGATCTACCCGATTACTCTGTCCAGAAACCTATGGTACACGTAACACCTAATGAAATCAAGCTAATTATAAAAAAATTACCAAACAAAAAAGCACCAGGAAACGATCGCATCACGAACATCATGTTCAAGAAGTTACCCGCTATAGGTCTCGTCCTTATGACTGCATTATTTAATTCTCTGTTAAGACTTGAACACTTCCCACCGAAGTGGAAAATAGCAACGGTCATACTTATCAAAAAACCTGGTAAGGATAAATCGAACCCGGATTCCTATAGACCAATAAGTCTTTTAACCTCCTTATCCAAAATATTTGAAAAAGTTATCCACACCAGGTTACAAGATTTTATAAATAGCGCAGACACTATTCCTAAATTTCAATTTGGATTTAGATCGAACCATTCAACAGTTCAACAACTGTTTCGCATAACAGAGCATATCAGCACCTCCTTTGAAAAGCACTGTCACACGGGTGCCGTCTTTATTGATATATCAAAGGCTTTCGACAAAGTATGGCACACAGGTCTTATGTACAAATTAAAAAGTATAAAAACACCAAAATACTTATTCTATATCATTAAATCCTTTCTTTCGGACAGACAATTTTCAGTAAAAATAAATGACTCTTTCTCTGACCTCCAGCCTATCACTGCCGGCGTACCCCAAGGATCCAAGCTGGCCCCAATCTTATTTAATATTTATATATCTGATATCCCACAGTCACCACGCACCAATATTGCCCTTTTCGCAGATGATACGACAATTTACAGCGAATCCAGGAACATAGAAGCGGTAACTCACAACCTACAAAGCCACTTAAATGTATTATCTGATTGGTGTAAAAACTGGAAGATCCAAATAAACGCATCAAAAAGTACAGCAATCATTTTCAGCCTTCGTCGCTACTCCGCACCACCACCATTAAAATTCGACAACGTGCCTATACCTTGGGAACCAACTGTAAAATACCTCGGAGTCACTCTTGATAAGAGGCTGACCTGGGGGCCTCACTTATCAACAAAACTAAAACTAGCATATCAACGTCTTTCGATGCTATTTCCAATAATAAATAAAAAATCAGTCATTCAAAAAAAATGTTCAATCCTAATATACAAGCAACTTCTACTACCATTAATAACTTATGCTTGTCCAGTATGGGGGAATTGTTCGGCTACACACCTAAAAAAAATTCAAATATTTCAAAACAAAGTGCTAAGAATTATTACAAATGCTCCGTGGTTCATTCGGAATGAAAATATTCACAAAGACCTCCAAATTGTCAAAATCGAAGACCTTATACGATCACTATCAAAAAAATTCCATACTTCATTACTCAACTCAACAGGCTCACTTCACTACAATCTCCATATTCATCCACCACTCCAACGACGTCTAAAACGTGGTCGCCCTCATGACCTCATTATTCCAAATCAACCTCCAGTCTAATTGTACATATTATAATAGTTTTGCATTTATTTAGTATCTCAAGTATCTGTTACCACACCACCGTATTCATATTGTTATATTTAGAATATTTATTTTATTTAGCTTATTTAGCATTTACTTACTCTATAAATATTATAAGATCACATCACATTTATCATATTTACACATTTTCACCTTGTATAATATATAATGTCTAATCAATAATCTTAAGTATCAATGTATCATTACTTGTTATATTATTAATTAATGTTATCATGTTTAAAATTGTCAACAAAATTACAGTTTCTATAAATATCTATAGATGTAGATAGCCTACATAGGCTAGGAATGTCTTATTATAACAATAATAAAAAAAAAAAAAAAAAAAAAAAGTAGTTTGTAAAATTATAAAATGATTTATTATTATTATTTGAATCTTATAATATTACAAACTCGAAATTTAGAAAAAAAATATAATCGATTTTATCATAATACGAAACACTATATTAAATAATAAATAGATTTTATTCCAACGTATAGAATCATGAACGCCATTAACAAATCAATGCTTTTACTTTGATCCTGTATTGATAATAGCAAAATATTCAATTCATGATACGTATATATTATATATTATTTTGTATTTTTTTTTTTTTATAAGAATTAGTATAATGCAACCATTGGTGAAAGCTCTTAAGTTTCGTATATTCCACACTATTATTATACGAATGAATAATATTATGAAATAGACAAAAAATATCTAAATTCCATAGACGGGTCGGTATGCATAAACAAAACGGACGAAAAATAAAGTAATAATTCATCCAATATTCTTCGTAATATGTAGGTATCTATCATAATAATATTTTACTATATACATATTATTACGTCGTATTCAACAAAGTTCAATAATACGATAGTGTTATTATAACTGTGCTCTGCGCAGGTTAACGAAAACGTAAAATATTACTTTCTCGTATAAATAATGAAAAAAATAGCCGTTGCGTTAGTGCCAGCATAATATTTATTTTATTTGTATAATAATATAATAGCCTTCAGTCGTGTAATACATATAATATCTGACTTCGATGTATAAACAGTACAACGTCGTGGAGTGAGTGTGTTTATTTAGTTTTGGCCTAATCGCAGGAGAAACATTGAGCATTGCTCAACACGTCCATTTACTGTACGTCTGTAGTACCCGTTACTGAGATATTTACTGGTGACAAATAAAACCATCATAGTATTGCACTATTGCGAAACAGATCCTCAACTACGACATTGTGTTTACAATAATATCCATAATTAAACTAGAACATTAGGCTAAAGAGTGAAAGCTAAACGCTATAAGCGAAACAACTGTTCTGTCTCTCAACCGTTCGAAAAACCTATCTCACTAGTCACTGTAGGTGGGTCTCGTCATTTTTCGTCTTCGTTGTTTTTCGTCAATATTACTGATCAGCCATTAACCGTACACGACTGCAGGGACAGACCTAAAACCCAAACCAGAGCTAAAACGTTGCAGCGGAGGCGTATACAAAACTTCGAAACACGTAGCACCGCGTACAGTGGACGGATTCGTGTCTTCGCAATTAAGTCTTGTAAAACCAGCTGAAATTACTTGTTGTTAACAGTTTTACTTCGACTAGGTAGGTACGTGATTCTTAAAACGAAGGGCCTACAGCTACGCCGTGGCATACAAACTAAATTAATATTATTATTTCAGATAGTCGTGTTGTCTGCCTACGACCCACGTTCGTCGATATACTTTCGTTGATATCTTGTACCCGAGCTCCATAATATAATATAATATTAAATTAATAATGATCCAGAGCTGTTTTACATTGTTTGCAAGGGCCGCAGGTCACGTCTAAAACTCCACTCGTTCCGTGATATACTTTCGCGGATGATACCCGTCAACTGCACGTTTACGTTTCGGAGCACGCCAAGAATGCGTAAGTCGAATTTGTATTCAATTTTCTTAACGTTTAGTTACCATGGGCACGTGCAGTGTGCTGATATTCACCGAACTCGTAGATAACACAACAGCTCAAGTAATTCGAACACACTCATATTATTATAATAATATTATCTAATGATAGCTATAGTTTAAAATATTTTGTTTGTAACTAAATACATATATTGATTTATTCATTGGATGAACCGTTATTATAATAATATAGATATTTAAAGAACATACAATTATGTGTTTAATTATGTCGGCCAGACGCCAGGACATCGGAAGCTTCATTACCACGTACGGCCCTCGACTGACAGCTAGTCCTTTATTTTATTCGGGAAACACTGTTTTATTTACAATTTGAATGCATAAAATGTTTTATATGAATGTACGTATTAAACCTATGTGTTGTTTCGTAAGCTCTATTTAAATACCTTATTAAATGTGTACTTAGTGTAAATATAAATTCTTCTACTTAATTCCGACGTAGTTGAAAGGCAAACGCCATGTATTTTTAAGGAGTGTTGGGAAAAGATAACCAAAAAATCATCTAGATAAGATAAAATATAACCTCATTTTTTTTTATCTAGATGAAGATAAAAATACACATACATTTATCTAGATAAAAAAATAGATAGTTTGTTTTTAAATTATATTATAGATAATTACTAACTAGGTAATTTGTATTAATTATTAAATCCTTAATGTCATTTCTCAACTAAAATAATATACAATTTTAATTTTTAATACAACTTGAATAAAAAAAAAAATAAAAAAATAAAACTGACAATATTTCAGTAAACATTTTTTTTTTTTAACTATAATAATATTGGAATTTGGAATCATTACTCGGTTCTCATTAATTATTGGTAATTTCAGTATTTAAAAATATTTTTATTATTATATTATTTATCTAGATGAATGACCACAGATAACCATTACATTTATCTAGATGAGATAATTAAATAATTAAATAATTTTTATCTAGATAAGATAATAATTAAAGAAATAATTTTATCTATATAATTCCCAACACTGTTTTTAAGTCATTGAATGTTTCTGACAAATTATCCAAATCGGAAAATGATATATTTGATCTTCGGAAAACATTTCATAAACAATAAACAAAGAAATATTGGGAAAGTTGTGATGCTGTGCGTAGGTTTATCATTGAGTAAGTCATTGTGATGGATGTGTTATATTTTATTAATTGGTTGATAAATCTCCGCTTAATTATGGAAAGTCAAGTCAATATCGTGTCCCATAGATTGATGTGAAGTAGTCGGTGTCTCGTGGTACAAATTGCTTAAGATTAGTCAAATTATTTTGAAAATTTCATTGTGTATTAAAAATAATTATATACGTAACAAAAAAAATGTTTAAGTCCTTACGATCAATATTTATTTAATTACAAAATAATTACTATACAGACAAAATATTCTAAAATTATATGTCTAGAAACAGTTCATATTATAAACCTTTTGCGAAAGGTTATTTATTGAAGGTTATTCATTTTTAAATTTCATAAAAAAACAAAATAGATTTGTTCAAAACTGGTTTTGGGGAAATATTCCAGTCATTCCGTATTTTTATTTTTTTTATAATTTTAAAAGTACTTTTCATTTATAACTTTTGACTCCACAAATTACCAACTATATCCATTTTTTTACCAGAAACCACCCTCCAAATTGTAGATTGATAATACTCTAAAATACAAAAAGTGATTATCTAGACTATCATACACAACCCGGGGGGGAGGTCCTCTCCCTTATTATAAAATACTCTGCTCATAATTTTAAAAGTAAAATACATATTATATGTGTAATTACTAAAAACGCAATAAAATGTTCAAATTAATTTTGTTATCAAATGCATTTGTGATGAGTTACAAATTTAAAAATACTTATGATTGTAATTTGTTAAGTGTTTGAATGATGATGCCGAATTTCAGAAAAACGAGACAACATTAAAATATTGATTTTGTTTTCAAATAAAAGATGAAAACTATTGTAATGGACCTTTCACGTCACTTTTGACATAAGAATACATTAATAGTCATTTTTTTTAACTTTTAAAGTATATTATAGTACTGTTAAAATGATTGATTTGCAAACACTTTAACGAAATCTCTATTGCTTATTTAAAAATATCTAAGTGATGTGTAAGAAGTTGAAAGTTAAAAAACTATTATTAACGCAAAAGTGTCTCGTCTGATATTTGGTATGTTATATAGAAACGGAATTGATTTAAATTAAAATCTAAATTATTGATTAATCGTAAACGGCTGTAATACAAAATTACACGACGCGTTATAAAAAGTGTTTGAATATTTCATGAAATTTAAAAAAATGAAATATTTCAGTATTTTAATAAATTTTTATATTTACATATAATTTTCATAAATTACCTTCATAACTGTATGGTACCTGTATGTATACATAACCTTTGGTATTATACATTTATAATGGTATTCAAAATTTTTAAATATTTTAATCTTTAAATGATACAACTAGGTACCTACACAATATTATACATGTATACTGTATACCTAGTACCTACTGAATTGTGACATTAGCATTTAGAACACTGAACATTGTGTTAAAAAATTTCAATGTTTCACGTTTTTGTGAAATATTTCATACTTAAAACACTAGTTATAAGTAAAAAATGTACACGAGATGAGACTGTTTCGTATGTTTTCTCTTGTAAGATATTTGGAAGAAAAAATCAGATTAACTTGTTCGATGCGATTAAAACTCCACTCGTGGCAACAACGTGATTTGTGCCAAGACGCAACTTGGACGTGTACGAGTTTTTCGAATGAGCGAAGTTCGTTTATTGGAAATGACTTATGAACCCGTTGGCGCTCAAATTGTTTTAATCTTAAAGCACTTTATATTATAGTCTGCTGTTGCGAACGCGTTTCGCAAAAAGCGACTGTAAACGGTTTTTTTTTTAGCTTTATCTCGGTGTTTATTTATTTATTTTTCCACCAATAAATGACAACATGTCGTCGGCAAACATTTCGTTTTAGTGTAAACTCGCCCCAGAGCTAGTAGTAGTTCTTTTCTTCTTTCTTTACCGCCCCGACAAGCAGCGAACGATGCATTTTACGTTTTAATATTCGGAATGCGCGCACATCCGAGACGTGCTTTCGACAAAAGTTGCATGCGTGACGTACGATTTTCCAAATAAGGCCGACATTGGCGAAGGGACTATACTGCTGTATGTATAGTATATGTAATTTTTACGTTTTTCTTTTTCGCTTATGCATAAAAAAAAAAAAAAACGGCGAACCGGCATGAATGTTAATCTTGGGGAACAGTCGAGGGCAAACGTGGACCGGGTGGGCATTAACATTTTATCACTTCCTATTGAAACACGACCTGTGTGGCAAAACCGGACGTCCGTTTGCTATTCCATTGCGAACAATGTCTGCGTCTAAACACGACAATAGTATAATGTCGTTATTAAAGGAGCCCTGCAGTGTCGGTTTTTAAAATTGTTCACAAATTCTTTAAAATTTGAAAATTAAATTTTATATTTTAGTAGCACCTTAATTATAATACTGTTACTCTGCCAGATATCTATTTTAAACGGTGTATTATATCGAAGAATATATTACTTTACAGAAATAATTATCATTCCATTCAAAATTGTCGGATTTTGACAATTATTTTGTTATCTGAATGTGGTCTTCTACGGGCTGCTTTGAACTCTGATTTTATATTTTATTTCAAATAATGATATAATACAGTTTTAAAAAAAAAGCTTAACACTTCATTATTTTCGAAGACATATTATAAAGTTTGAGATTTATATATTGAAAAACGGAGTTGAATGCAGCCTAGAAGATATTACTCTCTATTAGATAAAAAAAAATATCAAATTTGGTTGATTTTTAAGAACAGATTCCATTCCCGTAGAGCATATTTTTGTGAACCAAATTACATTGTCCCCTGGTGCCTTAATGTAGTTTAAATGTATATTAATCTGGTAATCATATTATCAAGGTATAATCATGTTGTTTAATAATTTTCCAGATGTTAGTTGTATATTTTCGGCAACAAAATTCCAATCAATAGTGGACGGATGAATTGTGAGTATTGTGACAATTGAATGTCAAATTATTTACAACCTATTAATGTTGGGAAATCAAAGTATTTTTGTCATTTCGTTCCTGTTGATTGAAACAGTTTTGTTTTCAATTTACGAATTTATGGAATGCGCGGAGACAGTTATCATATTTGAATTTGCCAAGTTATATATTTCACGAATGTTATATATAAAAATTAAAAAATTAAAAACTGACTAACATTACGTTTTAAAAATCGAGTGACGTATAATACTCAATATTACATTATACGACCATAAAATAATGATGATTATCTACGTCTATAAATCCATAAATAGTCTATAATAGTCCATAAATAAAATGCAGTTTTTAAAGTTATCACATAAATAATGCTCAAATCAATATTAATACATGTATTGGAAGTACAATAACAATGATGTAACAATGTTATACAGTAATTAACAAATTAAAATATATTTGGAGAACATATATTTAAACAATTTAAAAATAAATTGTTTAATCTTAAGTCTTAACTACAACAATTTAGTTATTTCAAGTATTTAATATTTCCAGCCATATTCTTTAACTCATATCTTAAGGTGCAACTTTTGTTTTATAATATGGTGTACATGATTTGTCAGAAAAACATTCATGTATGTCAAAATGATTGTATCAAATAATACTTATAATAAATATTAGTTTTTTAAATTCATAATCATAACAATTGTTTCACAATGGAGTGTCATTGTTGTCAAAGCATTAAATGTCAGAAGTGATATTATTATTAAGTAGGAATACTTCAGCATCTTAACAATATAGGATTTTAATTTTGGATCATTCTATTTTAGAATAATTTATTGTGAAAATAACAAATCCTATAGAAATGACAGTTCCATACATGCCTTAGACAACATTAATTTAATTGGACTATCCATGTATTATGAACACTGAGAGGTTGGGAAGATTATAATATAAAGTAGATAGTCAGATAGATGACTCAAACAAAGGATGAAATCGCGAAGCCATATTGATTTGAAGGCAAAAAGTGGATGACAGAATAGAACGAAGTTGTAGAATTTAAGTTTAGCATATGTATTATGCAGTAATACAGATCTTATAGTTTAAAATGAATTATAATAACTAGGAGCATATTGTAAAAGTTATTATCTGTGCTGCAATATAATAATATAGTTTATCATTTTAGTTAGTATTTTAAGCAGCGTAAATATATAATGCTGTAATAAAACATAGGCAAAAGGCATACTATTTTATGTATATTAATAATTATTGCCACGACGTCTCTTAAATCACTTGGAAAAATTTTATAGTTTTTAAACGCGTCAACATTAATTACACTTGGGTTATCCTTAAAAATAATCAAATTTAATATCATCATTTTATAGTGATTTAGAAATAATTATACCGTTTATACTTAGCACATTGAGGGCATAAATACGTGTTAGGCAAAACATAACTTACTTGATTTGTATTACTTCAATAATAAAATATATTAAGATTAACTATTACCTACATAATTTATTTATGTACCTATTTTGCCTATACAAGACGCCGTGTTTGAATTACTTGCATATTGACACAATTAAAATAAGTGAACGGGTTTTATGCGAAGGAGTAAAAGTCAAATGTTGTAATTTTTTTTTACGTTCATTTTGTCTAAAATGTTATGCCTGATTGAATGGGAGCGCTGTCAGTATTTTATTGTGAAACGTACAGAGGATTTACGGAATACGGATAATGCAATTATATTCAATGATAAGCTATATAATATCTAGGGATAAAAGTGATCACATAAATCATATATTATGTCGATATAATAATATTTAACAATAACGTAGTTTCCAAGCATTGTAAATATTTACGATATGATTTCTTTTTATCAAGAAATTATGACAGTTTATTAAAAATACGAAATTTTTTTTTTAACATTAAAATTTATTCTATAATCATCTCATTTTGTCATTTGTATGGACCTTTGTATACACATATTTAGTTAAAACACGACGAAAAATAGATTTAAGTCTCAAACTCATGCTGATTGGCAAATTATTTGATATTCGGTCGTTCATATCAATTGTGTGTTCAAAACATGCGCGCCGTGGATCTAGGAATTTGAAATAGGGTTTAATTTTTTCAAGAAAAATAAATTTACATAATCATAATAGATTAGATTTGATAACAATATCAACAATTTTATTTATTTAAGATTTTGAGTGGAACGATGATTGTATTGATTTTACAATAATGTGTGTTTATTTTTTTATTTTTTTGTGTCTGTCATCACCTTTTAGGACAGTAAAAGTGCTTGGATTTCCTTCAACAGTATCTTTTCTGATAGGAAAGTGAATCTAGTTGGTATTTTTCGGGGTCAAAAGTAAAAATTTCGCAGTAGTTTTCAAAAGCGACTCGAAAAAACAAAAGAAAAATTAAGGAAAAACGGGAATTTTTACGCAAAATCTGTTTTCGAGAAAATCGATTTTGGTTTTTGGTGCAAATCTTAAACAAATTACCGTAGGTACATGAAATTTTGTCTGAATGTTTATATTAGCATTTTCTATACACCATAACATTTTCCAAATATTTTGATTTATTTTGAGCTCTTTACGGACATTTTCAGTTTTCATTTTTTTTAGGTTTTTTTTCTATAAATATAAATATCAATAAAATTTTATTTGTTCTATAAAAAGCGTCAACATTTAATGCAAAGCTCCTGATATGTTGTTACAATAGCAGTTGAAAAATATTGAAAATATATAGACACCATTTTTTTTTAATAAGCATTTAAAGTTCAAATTTTGACAAAAATTTATAAAATTTAAAATGTAATAATTATTTTGTAGTTACAAATTTATAAAATGTTTAACTTTTATAGCTAAGGATTGAAAATTTGAAACAAGGGTCCACGTAAATAGGTGAATATATAAGTTACTTTATTCACAATAATATCATCAAATATACTTTGTAATATCATTGGCTGACTGACCGTTTACGCTCAGAATCGTTTTTCTTAAACGATGATATTATATTATGATATTATATTGTGACAATAGCAGTCGTAAAATATTAAAAATACATAGGCACAATTTTTTTTTATAAGTTTTTAAAGTTCAAATTTTGACAAAATTTAATATTTATTTTGTAGTTAAAAATGTATAAAATTTTCAATTTTCATAGGTAAGGATTGAAAATTTAAAACAAGGTTCCACGTAAATAGGTTATATATAAATTACTTTATTTACAATAATATCATCAAATATATTTTGTAATATCATTGGCTGACTATCAGTTTTCGCTCAGAATTGTTTTTCTCATACAAATTGTATTATATCATTGAATTCAAATTTAATACCATCCATTTCAGTGACCCCCTTGTAACCTACTGTACAGCTGAGCGACTTTTTTTAACTTATGGATTATATGACGTATGAACTTATTATACTAATAAGTATATAATACTAAGTATTCCCAAGGGGAGATGGGTGGGGACTACTTGGAACGAACTGGTAATCGATCTTTATAATATTTGTTGCACTTAATATTTTAATATTATACTGGAGACTTTACTCGGAATATGACACATACGTTTGTTTATTTTAAGTGCTATTGTTGTACGTGTGTACTATAATAAAACGTGGTATTAGAAACAGTGAAACCTTAGACTTGAACATTTATGTAATTTATGTTTTGCGAGCCGCCTCTTGTTGGTACTATAGGGGGAGTGCGAATCAAGTGAAAATATGTTACAAAAAAAGACTCATCTGCCAACTGAGCACTTTTAAGACCTTAATAAAAAAAAAAAAATTGTGTCCATTCGTGGTGGATTTGTTGAGAAATTGCGATTTATGAAAGAACAAGAATTTGAGTGTCCTAACCTACGAGGGACGTATCGGTGGCGATGACGACGGTATGCGATTTATTCAATTACGATGTTGTAAATTATCAGATCAATTATTTTTATCGTTATATCAATTTATTGATTATTAATTGATGAATAAATGTGAATTGATAACACTATTGGGTCTTTTGTTGTGTAAAACCAAATTAGAATTAGGTTCACTGTTATAAATAATTAAAAGGGAATGTCAAAGTACTGTCAAAAGCACAAGTGACGTTAATTGAATCACGATATATTTAGAACTAAACGGTAATCGGTTTTTTTTTTTGATTGAAATACTGCTGGAACCTATTCACAGGCAATCTACCAGATTTATTGAAAAATTAAAAAAGGTACAGTTTTTAAAAAACACCGTTCATACACACATGGATATAATAATATAAGTGTTTTAATTTTTTAATTTATATATGAATAATTAGGTACCTATTACAATCTGTTTAAAGTTAATAGGATAAGTAATGTATTTAGCAAAGATCCAAAGATTGTCCAAAATCGAAGATTCTTTTTAGAATTTATTTGTCTGTCTAGAATAAATGGGCTTTTTTATTTAGAAGGTTTCTGAGCCATTATACACTTAAGCCGGCGATATGGATTGTCAAGAAGAGTGATGGAAGTCAGCTTGGACATAAGTGGGTTACGATTATAATAAGTTTTATTGAGTTAAAAGAACTCCTTAACATCTCAATTGACAATATATTTTTTTTTTATAAGTTAGTACATAATATTATATTTACGATAGTTTTTAAGAAATGCATACAGTTAGTTGTTTTTTTTTTTTTCAAATGGTCCAACTGATTATTGTGGAGAGACTATACAATACACTACACTGTGCCCCACTACACAAAAGACGACAACAATATGTCGTCGACAAGTCGGCTGAATGGTTTTATTAAAACGGTAATTTCTCAGAAGGTATGACCACGAAGGCATAGTTATAATATAATTTCGTCCGGGTTTTCACAGCGTCCTGCTCCTTTACCACGGGCTCGGGGTTGATATTAAATTCATGAGACGGATTTATTTTTCGGTCGACGGGGCACTCGGTAGGGGGTGGTAGCGACGACAGCTGCTGCAGTTTGGACGACATCGCCATCACGGTGTCCCGCACACCGGAATTGGAACATAATATACATACACCCGTGTATTTTACGGAATTTTGCAGTTGTACATCGGTAAGACCAGCACAGTCTTCGCTCGGCGAGGTCCGTGAAACTACTTAAAGTTATTGCGTTTTGAATAAGTAAACGCGAAGACGATGACGACGAAGACGACGACTCCGCTCGTATACACGACGACGACGATGTCCATTTGACCCAAACTCTCACCCCGTCTGGCCACCAAGCGACGCACCCTTTAAGTTATGATACAGTTATATTATTTACAACACGACGGCGAAACCACTGGGAAATACTGAAGATGACAATAAATTAAAGTGCGTGACCCGGGTTCAATTTCCGATCTGTCGTAGATTGCGCTTTTCACGACACGATAGTTTTGCGCCTTTTCTCGTAAATGTAGCGAATTTTCCGGAAAGGAATAACGCGCCGCCGTTGCAAGTAGAAAAAAACAACGGCCATCATTTCAAACGGGTAAATTATTTATTTTATTGTATAAAAGTCTGAATTAAAAATCCTGCGCTATTCTCTAGTTGTGCCGCCGAGTCAAAGTTTGGTCTGAACGCTCCGAAACGAGTTTTGCAGCCGACGACCGATGGTCGCAAATCGATTTCACACAGACGCCTGATGCGAATTTATCGAAACCGTAGATTTTCACGGTGTGCGACACGTGCGAATTATTAATTGAGTTTATTTATGGCGCCGTTGACTCGTTTAATTACTCCAGTATACACCAGCGTTAATTGTTAAAACAATAATTATTTTCTTTGACGCATTTTGAAAACGTTTTATTTTATAGTCGAGTTTGTAAATACCATATAATTTGTATTTGACTTGACTTTTTTATTTAACGATTTGTTTCAAAGTGTTCAATCAACGACGTAATTTGTAAAATGAAACTTTACATTCGAGCGCGTAAACTCAAGTCGCAATCTAAAAACGACCAAGTCAAATTTTAGGGTAAACACAAATGAACAATTCGGTTCGCTCGTATACTATCATGTATTATTAATTTTAAGTTTTTAAAGTTTATGTTGTTTAACTTAAGTTAAGTTAAACAACGGATTTTGTGATAAATAATTAGTTAATAGAAAAGCAATACATTGTTGATATACATTATAAACATGTGGTAAAATTTCCTAATTAGTAACGAAAACTTCAAGAGTTTGTGTTACATTAATTTGAAATACAAATATTAAAAAACGAAAAAAGAAACATAGCATACAATAAATAGCTAAAACATTTTTTTTTTAAATCTCTAATAATGAAAACAAAGAGCAATGATTAGATGTAATAAAAATTCTAACCCCACAATAATTATAATTTGTTGTGTTCAACACGGATAAAAAATAAATTCTCATAAATAAATAAGGTTAAATTATTGAAACAAATATTATAATGATATTTAAATATTTATAAGTTGCAAAGAAACTATAGAAATATGCAACATTTAGAAATTACAAAGGCAATCGATAAAAGTATTATTATTATTTTTAATTACGGTCATTAGCATTTTTATTCCATTCCTAAACACAAATGAACAGAGCAATTTCCATTATATTTTTTTTAAGTTAACAGAGTACTAGGAAAATCTATTTTAAGCATAACAATATAATAGTTATGCATATAAAATATACTCAAGCTTGCCAACTATAGGTAGATTTAAATAGTATTATGTAAAAAAATACAAATAACAAAATAATTATTAGACTCGTATAAAAATAAAATAACTAACGATAACAATATAGTTCTAGTTATGTCACATTTTTAAACAAATATCAAATGTATAACTACAATTGCAGTGTGAGGGTATATCAAAACATAAATTATATTAACAGTTTTTTATTTTTTTATATTATGTTTTTACATTTTAATTAATTCTTGTCATACAATAGAATATTAATACTCGTGGTGAGTTAACTTTAATATTACAGTGAACTGAAAAAAAAAAAAGTAACATCGCCATAATATGTACACCAAAGCCTAACCAACAACATTTTATAATAATAATAATAATATATTATAATATCGGTTATTGTACTGTTAAAGCTGTATACAGCCATTAAATACGTCCGATTTCTATATAAACATTATATACACAGAATACAGATCAAAATTTCAAGCTCATAATGTGATGCACTTTTTATATATTTTTTTAATTCAAATATTACTTAGTGTTTTCAGTTTACACCTGAACCAGGTACCTACATATATTGCAAAAGCCACACACGAAAACATGCGGTATATCGCTTTTACGTAAGTATATCACCATAATATTACGCCGTCGAATACTTTTACGACGCCAAACCTTTTAGGATAATGTAATGATATTTCCATGGTTGGATTTTGGTAGTCCCGAATTTTTTAACCCCAAAAAATATCGCATTACTTTGAAATGTAAAAATCATCTTAAAATTGTTGCAAAAATTATTTATTTTTTTATGTTATTCATCAATAATAAATTGAATAATATTTACATTTTTTTTTTCGTACTGCTGCATAATATTATGAATAGTAGACCAGATTCTGATGCATAAAAATATGAAATACGCAGAGTGTTAAGTGCAATACGCGTGAGAGGTTTAAAGAAAATGATAAAAATTCCGAAAAATTTATGAAGGTACAAATTTAAACAAGCTTGATAAATAATATTATAATAACGCTCTAATACGACTAATAAATTCAATAATGTTTTATTTTGATACGCTTTTAATTAATGCTATTACATTATCATTGTTTTGCAATAAATAGTTGAATTGTAATCTTTGAATGGTATAAATCGTAAGACCAAAGATTGAGATTCATTTAAAAATAGTCGAACACGCTAATTATTGGTTTCGGACGAGTTTTGTTCAATAATTAAGAATACCAACAATTAAAACATTTATGAACATTTTCAATCTACAACATTTACTTTTACCCAAATTAAACATCAACCTAAATATATTATAATATTGTTGTGCAATTTAATAGTTTTAATATAACATGAGAAACCCTCTCAGATAAAATATTGTTTTGTATCATACATAATATGACATTGTGTTGTTAAACAAAAAAAATAAAATCCCGGTCTTATCATTTTTATAACGGCATAGTAATTTTGGAAGACCATTTTTATCGTCTTAGTATATATGTATAAAATGTCCTGGTATATGGTTCTATAGTATATTATTACTTAGATTTTAATCATAGTGAGGGTTCAACGATTACATTCTTGTTGATGTAAAAACATGTATAAGATATTACAAACTCGAACAACCTTAATAATAAAAAAAAAGAAATATCAGAAAAAAAAGAAAAGAAAAGCAGTTGAAACTGGTAGACTTATGGCTATTTTATGGTCTATAAAATATTCATTCAATAACTTTCCCTATCTCAGAAAGTAAAATATGCTCTTAAATTGAAAAAAAAACAAATTTAACTGATCGTAATAATATAATATTATTACTCTCGAGCCACGATGCCCTATGAATCAAGACGTATATAATTTGCACGCATGGTGTCATATTCGTGTTTTGAGCAATTTTTTTGACGACGGGATTATTTAATAATTATTTACCCATAATACTACATAGAAACTTTAAGTAATGCCTTGTACAATATTATACGTCAGTTATGAAACGTAAATATTTCTTGAATTTTCTAAACCATTAATGATGTGCGTCAAAATCCTAATGGTATTATTAATTGCAATAGGTATCACAATATTGTATCCCAGTCTTGAATAATCGGGAAATTCACGAAATCGAAGGTGGTGTTTAGGCCATTTTCGTCGTTTCGTCGTCGGAGAAACAAATAAGTTTCGTGAATTTTGCAAACAGCGAAAATCAAATTTCGAAATACCCGCATAAATATCACCAAGTGAGTCAGTTCGTGAGTTTCGTATTGGTTTTAAAGCTGCATATAATAGGTGCTTAACAATAATACTGTACTTAACTTGAATCAACGTCTTGGTTTAAACAGTATAATAACATGCTAGTCATAATATAATATCATCATTTATCATCATGCCAATGAATATATTATACACTATGGTAAATTCAAGTCGATTCAATGATATTACAACTTTTTTTAACGATTCGCCTGTGTGATAACAACGTAAACGTCCCAACGTCAAGTCAATAATGTTTGTTTCAAATTCAATAACGTTTTAAAGTGTAAATTATAATATTATTGTTATCTCTATCATTATTTTTCACGTTTTCACTATTAATATTACACATTTTTAACTATTTGATAGATATTTTAGCAGATATTTAATATTTTACATAGCACAATATTGATGTGATACATTTTTTAAGGGACTCGTGTGGATTATGGTCCGCTTATAGTTTTTTTTTTTTTTTATGCATGCATATTTAACACGAGCAAACGCGTTTTCCATAATAAATATATCATATTGGGTACGTTTTACAATATTTGTATTTAAAAACATTGTTCAAGTTTTCCAATTAGTTAAAGGTGCGCTACTATACTGTTGACTAGTTGAATTAAAAACAATGGTATTGTAAGCACGTACAATTTATAAGAGGGAGTTAATAAAACTTCGTTTTGTTTATTTTGACAGGCAAGAAATTGTACAAATCGAATTTTCCACTGGGGCCGCGGTCCTCGAAGACGGCGGCGTTTTTGTGTTCCGACTTTAAATTATTAACTGTTACCGGTAAAACCTAATTACTCAGGTCAAGTTTTCCGGCCACTAACGCGGATATTGTTTACTACTATAATATAGTGGTTTGTCTACAGTGGAGTATCTATCTACAGTGTTGTAGTCCACGCAGTTCGACACATATATCAATATCCATAATTACATAATACAGGGTGCACCATTTTAAACGGATTGGTTTGGATCCGGTGTTACCCTTCCTTGACGAGTGGATGCCAGAGGGGTAGGCCTGCGACCGTTATGTTTGTAAACGAATACAGGTTTAGTTGTCATACATTTTTGGTCCAAGCCCTAATCGTGCGTCCCTAGAGAAATTATATTTCAATCAGTCAATGTGACATTCCGCATTGGATAACTGCAGTACGAGTGTTTGGAAACTTTATAAAACGCCTTACCAAGCGTATCCGTGGACACGATCACTATACGGACATAAACTGAATTGTTTACAGAATTTCGTAAAATATTATCGATATAAATGTCTACAGACATTTAATTTGATCAGTTTTTTTGAGATTTTTATTGCTCTTTAAAACCCATCCGTTTTGTACGTCACACCCTGTACACACACCAATACATACGCCATCGGTTATCGATTTCACGGGGACAAAATATAGCCGACGCGTTTTGTGGCCTTCGACGATAAATCAATGATTGGCCGCCGCGGTCGATATAGTAATACGCACCACAATATATAATAATGTTATCCGTTTTAATAATATCGCAACGACTCCTATCGTTTCGTACACTCGTTACATGTCTGGGTGTCGGTGGTCGTTGCACCGGCTTTGGGACGAAAATTAAAGACTTGAACTAGACGAAGTTAAGCGCGGAGGTTATGATATCCGACGGGCTCGAATCGTCCGCCGGATATCGATCGACCGTTCGTGCATTATGGTATACGCACGCCGTGTTTGTACACCATTCGATTGGTACGATAAATAATTAATACCCGTGGAATATAATTCGAGCAAACATAGACGTATATTTCGAGCACGAATCCCTTCGAATAACCGAGTCGTATGAACGTATACAACTATGAACACTGAGGCGGCGGTGGGCTGTGTGATACTGCCGGGGCAAAGTAAATAATACTATGCTAGGGTGACCATACGTCCCGTATTATACGGGATTGTCCCGTTTTTCCACTTTGTGTCCCGTTGTCCCGACAAAAGTTATACGGGACGCATTTTGTCCCGTATTTTCAAGTAGGTCCCGTATTAATCCCGTTTTTGTCTTTATTGTTAATTTATAATTTTATATTTTTTTTTTTTTTTTTCTACGATATTTTTGTATCACAATATTCAATAGAACATCTAATCTATACTTATCAGCATTATTTTTAGATTCTTGTCTTAACAATAAATTATAATAATTGCTGCGGGTTGAAAATAGAGAACTAATAATGTCACATCATTATCGACAACGTTAAACCGACGATTATAAATACTAATGATATAACGATAACGTACAAAATGTTATTAATATTATTATATTGATGTGTGACGTCATCTACTAAATAAGTACAATTCCATCCGCCAAAAGTTTGTTGTCAAATATAATGTCTATTCTAAACTTCCTTACAACAAATATTTTATCGCTTTTAAATGATTTAAAAAACAATAATACCTATGTATAATAAAAACTCATTCAAAAAAAGTACTGATCTATTTTATAATACTTTTTTATCTTACGTAGAAACATGGGGTTGCCACTTTGACCAGTTGAAAATATTTCGCTGGGTAAAACTAATAAACTGTGTCCTACTTGGGAAAATTTTCAAAAATGTATTAAATTTCTTATGGAAAACAACCGAAATAATTCTAACATAAAATTAGATGAAGATAATTTATTTGATGAATTCAGTCATATAGAACAAATTTTTAAATCACGAATTCATGAATGGCAAAAAAAATCCGCTGAAGTAGAAGTTAAGTGGTGTGAAATATTTGAATACACTAGATAAAGCTCATAACATTGATACAACTAACATATCAAAAATAGTAGAATATTCTTTGGCAATTCCTGGTACAAATGCTGCAGTAGAACGGATTTTTTCAACCATTAATTTGTTGTGGACAGATGAAAAAAATCGATTTTTGGTTGAGACTATCAAATCAATTATAATCGTAAAAACACACTTTAAAAACTTATCTTGTAATGAGTTTTATAATATTTTATTAAAAGAAACTAGGTTACTTGATGAAATCGGTTCAGCA
This sequence comes from Macrosiphum euphorbiae, assembly GCA_949089665.1. Classification (NCBI taxonomy): domain Eukaryota; kingdom Metazoa; phylum Arthropoda; class Insecta; order Hemiptera; family Aphididae; genus Macrosiphum; species Macrosiphum euphorbiae. Next base: position 28,399,608 of record CARXXK010000001.1, read on the forward strand.
CAAAAGTATACAAAAACATCAAAAGAAGAAATTTACGTGCCATCGTCATCAAAATAATTTTTTTTTGGACTTTAGTGTACATATTATACTTATTAATATTTTATTTGTATTTAAAAACTATTATACAGCAAACATTTAATTTGTTTTTTTTTATATTAATATATTTAGTTAAAATTAGAATTTCCTTTTTTTTTTAGTTAAGTAACTAAAGTGTCCCGTATTTTTATTTTATTTTTATGGTCACCCTATACTATGCCCCTCGGAGAGCAACTATACACTGTTCAACAGAACGGAAACTATTTGTAGGTGTACCGTCGATACGCGAATGCAGATAAGAATGGCGAACGCGGTTACGATATCTCGCAGTCCTTATCCATTTCCAAACAAAATATATTATAACGTGCCTTTCGGTATCAACTTGACATGCACACAGTATTTTTCCTACATAACAGTAAACTGTAACGGTAATAGTAATAGCCCTACTCGTAAAACACATTATAATATGATTTATTTATTTTCCCCTTTTCTCTCCAATGTTTTTGGGTACACGTAAAATGTATTACCGGCATTATCTATATGTGAAAAAAATAAACAACGGCATGCACTCAAATTTTAATAGGATACTTGGTCTTTTTTGGTTTGTTCAAATTAAACTATTGTGATAATACACATTTTTTAATTAAAAATATAAAGACAAATTAATTGATGTACCTAAAATTGTTATTTTCAAATAAGCTTAATAAATTATAACTGTATATATAATTTATATTATTACGTGTGTTACGTTTTATTTTTGTTTTTTATGTAAAATTCAAAGTTGGCACTTTTGACCGTGATTTGTGTTGTCATACAGACTATAATATATTATAGTCTTTGAATAGTATTTAATCGGTTGGTAAACCAAGACTCACTTAACAAAATTATGGTTTTAGCTTGCATTATACTAATAAATTATTATTGTGGATATTTTGAATAAAATAAAATTAATGTAGCTCAGCAGAAAAATTAATGGTTAGCTGATGTTGTATGTTTCTGAATCTGTAGTGGGCGAAATATAATTTAGTATAATTTTTTATTTTTTTGGGTATCTGTCAATGTATTCTCACTTGGGAGGGGTATAGAGTATGTCTATCATGCTGCTACCCCCTTATTTAGGAAGATAATGTTTACGTGTGTCACTCCCAGTGTAATATGTTTGGTTGGGCAGGGTAGCCTAATAAGAACGAAGGAGAGGAAGAGACTACGAAGTAGTATTTTTGCACTATGCCAGGATCAAACCGATGAGTATGCTCAACATAGCCAGCTGTGTGAATATTGCGCCACAAATATAAATTATAACCATAAATTAATAAAAATAACAACCTAATTATTCAAACACTTTAAACATAATCACAACAATTGAGGATAAGGTAATATTTTTGCAGTCGCCTAAAACAAATCTTCCATAGAATAAGTTAGACCGATACAAATACTGCCACAACATCGCTATTTTGAATGAATCAATAAGCGACAATAACTGACAACAATAAATAAATAATCAATAATTTCACAGTAATAAATTGTGAAACATAAGATATATTTCCATTACAATTTAAATATAAGTACGATAATAACTACTGCAGAAAGGTAAACACAATAAATAGTAGGTAGGTACAACTATTTGTTCAAATTATTAATATTATTCAAAATATTGATGTAAGTATATAATTCGAAAATTATTTCTAATTAAATTTGATTTCAAACTTTCGAGCTTCAGTTACTTGCGGTTAATGTGGTTGACTCTTCTACTGAATTTTATATCGAAGCACTGAATGATTCTGAACCTGTGTACAATGATAAAATAAAAAGTTCAGTCAAACCAACCACAATCTATTGTATGTGTTGGGGGTAAAAAGTAAACATTTCCTAATGGTTTTCAAAAGTGTCGGGAAAAAAATTTTTGATAAAACAAATTAAATTTTTTTTTCTGGAACTGAATAACTAATGACTAGATACATCAAATTATCATTGTATAATGTTAATAATTAATATGACCAATGATTAAAATGATTAACACAGAAATTAGAGTGACTTATACTAATGTATAAATGTACTAATGTATAGATTGGTATACTCCACGCCTACTTTATATCAGAGCGGTTACCTACTTCCCCCTTTTTTTTTATTATGTATTGTTTTATAATCACTAATGCGAATTTGAATTCAAGCATGAACTCTATACTTTCAAATCAAGCCAAGTATATTCTTATAAGGATATGAATACAAATATACTAATAATGTACATATATTTCATGAAAATTGAGGTCACAGCAATGTGTATTTTAAAAAATATTATTTTTAAAATACATGTTCTAACCAACCAACTTGTTTTATACTTTATTCCATATTATTTAGAAAACTAAAAGCCTTCCAGGCCAAAATAAATTTTCAAAAGTATCTTCACCTGTTGCGTTTCGAGATAGGAAACGCTTCAAATACTATTCTGCGTTCTCGTAATTATAATAATATACTCGTATTATTTTCATTCCGTAACAGTAAGTTGGACAACATAACTACATCGGAATCGGTCGTTCACACACGCACACGCACACACGACAGTGGAAACTTAGTTATACCGTCTTCCAATCGGAATCGCGTGTGGAGTGGGGGGGGCTGGGGGGTTGATATTATGCACTTGTCACGTGTGATAAATACATATATTCGACTGATAAATATAATATTTATTCGGCATTCTATATGGTATTGCACGTATTGTACGTGAAACGCTGCGGTAAAACGGACGAGAGTAAAACGCACTTTGCGCTCACCACGTGTCAAGCATTCCGACGGGCTTAATAAAGAGAAGTTTCGAGCGGCACCCGTTTCCCCCTGGCCGACGAGGGTACGGACAAAACAACAAAAAAAAAGAGGAACGCACACGGCGAAAGCTTCGCATTGCACTCATATACGTGTTCGCTACCATAAACACGGTATGGGTAATGGAGGGGTAGCCTTATATATAATATTGTGTGTGTGCGTAGCATACGAAGCAGTGATTAATTGGTGCGTGGCACTGGGGTTCATGCGTAGCGGGGGTGGCGGTCGTCGTGTGCGCGGAGATACACGACACCGTCTCGTTTTGTGCGCGGACGTGGTGACGACGACGACGACGACGACTGCGGTCAGATGGTTGGTGTGGGGTGGAGGGGGGCGAGGGGCATAAAAAAGAACAACAGGCGATACGGCCCGTATAGTATATGGGTGTGTGTAAGGGGCGGTGTAAAAAAAAAATTCGTTTTAGTTTTATCTCTTGTATTTTGTTTTGTCGGTCGGCCCGGCCGAGTGGTGCTCTGCCGTTGTTTCGCGTTAATTTATTTTGCGCCCGCTGTCACGTAACTAAACTACACCACACTCACCACCATCTACTGCACCTCCGCTTCACCACCGAAGCTATGGCCGACCCTTGACTCGCGATATTTAGGGTCCAGGGCGATTTCATTCATTCCACGACCCATCGTGCAGCACCTCTGCTGCTTCCCTGGTGACCGTATGAATAGTTTGACTGTGGATCCTGTGAGATGTTCGTGATTACGACAATGTACACTACACGATGCGGTTGGACGTATCGAATTTATCTCTCGACGTATAATACTCTTCTGAGATTCGCATCGACTCTTAAAACGTCTAACCCGGCTCGTCTCGGCCCATATCAGTCCTTCTCCTCGACGAATCGCACAATGAAAACGAATACGAATTTTACAACTTTGATACGTATAATAATATTAATATGCAAGACACTGTACGGTACAACTGTAGTCATGCCAATCGATTCGAACTGCGCTGTGGTGAATTGTTTTTGCAGGGAAACGCTATGAATCCCAGCCCACGATATTATTCGTAAGGGTATTCCTATATTATTATGTTAAACTAGCTGATCCCGTGCACTTCGTTGCTCGTTAAATGTACCATCTCTATATGACTCAAACTTTGTTCAATTCGTTATTTAATACTCGGTGTCTGGTGTTCAAAATGTATCTTAACTTTTCCGTTACCAGGAATAGAAATTCTGATTTGCAGCAGTATATTATGAGGTAGGCAATCTACCTGAGGTAGATCGCGGACCCCGAGCTGTTTGTACGTAAGTGTATGATTTAACTCTAAAGTATCAAAGTTATACCAAGTTTGTAGTATTCCGCCTATGGTGGATTAATATAATCAATTAATACAAAATCCTAACCTAACCTAACCGTACTAATATCAGATGAATAAAAAAAACCAAATTAATTAAATTAGCCTGTCTTCTTCCCAAATGTCTAATATACACACAAACATCCATTTATATATAATGATAATAATACAAATGAAGAAACATGCTCGATTAACCAATAGCAACCAATATATAATACACTGTTGCGCCACTGTTGTATTTTTTATATCCACATATTCTAATTTTCCCTAAGATTTTCCTAAAATTTTCTTTGGTAAAAACCTTCTCCTGGAAATTACGAACATCTTAAAAAAAATTTGATCCAAATCGGAAAAGCCGTTCTCGATTGATGAGGTATAAGTGTATAACGACATTTTCACGCTCCATTTTATATATATATATAGATTATTAAAAAGATATCAACGCTGTGATTTTCCAACCACAAAAACATAATTTCAATTAAATCAAAACAAAATAAATACTCACACACACAATATTTGAATATTTAAGTGTACGATAATAATATTAAAATCACGTTTAAACTAAACAAAATCGCAAATTAATTATCACATAAAACAGAACATTTATTTAGCCTGAACATTTATTCGATATAATATCCTAAATGTGTTTACTCCGAATAATTAAAAAGCTTGGTTAGGTTATTCATTTAGTAATATAGTTTATCCGTTTTACGAAAAATGTTAAACTATAATCTGTGATTATACTGCGTTTGTAGATCTGTCGACTCGCGAACCTAATAACGATATTATTATGTTTGTTAGCATTTTTACGGAACTCGGTGGTAGCCTTTGTATCCCATATAATATATTATTTCCATTGAGGTGCAGTGTGGGGTAACACCACACGTTTCAATATTAATGTGTTGGTGAAATTAATAACTTTAAAATTGATAGTACCTACAACGAGTTCGTATTCAGCAGCAGTAGGTATATAATATTATTATGTTCCCGCGAAATTACTTTTAATAATTTAAATTATTGTTATTGTTGTTCGTGAATAATTTTATAACTGTACCCCAGACGACCACAAAAAGTAATTTTAATTAAAAGCAGAACGTTATAATAATATAATATCCGCACACACAACGAACGAGCTCGTTAATGACAACATCTCGTTATCGACAAGTTGTAGGTAACGCTGCTGCAATATTAAAACGTGTACCTACGCCATAAAATATGGACGTCGTCGATTTCGACCGGAAATGATTTTAATATTATACCATACAGAATTTGAAATTCGCAAACAACCGTGTATTATACATATTTTGTTATATTATAATAACAATATCTTATTATTCGAGGTCAACGAAGAGGACGTTTTGATAAGTGATAATCTTCTCGACATTATATTATGGCATTATGTAATTCAATTTTATTATACGGTATAACATGCTGGGTACATATGAACCAAAAAAATATAATAAAAGTAGCTTACTCTCTTCCGTCGACGTACCCAGCGGTCGAGATATTTAACCACACAACCATACTATATATTTATAAATTGTACATAAACAAATTTTCGTACGATTTATACAAATTCACAAACGCATTAATATAGAAATAAGAAATAGGAGAACAGGAAAGTATATATAAAACCAGGTAGTACAACATTAACCAGTTCAAGAAGTTCTCCAGATTACATGGTAAAGACAATATTCAAAAATTTTAGAAATTATAAAAATAGTCTAATACAAAGTTTATGAGTATCTAAATCAGTTTTATAAAACCAATGATATAATTAATAAAACTCATATAAAAAAAAAAATTAGTAAAATATTTATGATAAATATACACAATTCAATAGTTTTCTACGGGCTTAAAATATTTATTATAAATCACTGCCAACCTGCCAACCATAACTTAAATGGACATTTTAGACTATGACCCCTTAACCACCGAGTTATTTAAATTAGAATATTATAATTCATATTATTCCAACATTTTTGGATATTTTATCAACAGAATTGAAAATTGAGAAGGTTTTTCTAGTCTTCAATTAAAAAAAAAAAAACGAATTTTGGTAAATAAGACTAGATTTAGAGAACTAAAAATTATGTTCGTTTGATAGGTACGTTTTGTTTCACTCGACTTCCCTGTGGAATAATAATGCGCATGAAATATTGTGTCAAAAATATAATATAAAAATGTATTAATGTAAATTTATTTATACATTATATTTAGATTTGACTAAGAAGAAAAAAAATCGAAATTCGAATCGGATTTATAATTCCTGTCTAGTGCTGGCGCGGGCTACGGCGTGGAATCGGTGCGGGTGGCGGAGATTTTATATGGGGACCAAGCCGGAAAGAGCTTTTGTTATTTACAGCTCTGGCGAACGAGACTTGACCTCCGGTACGCGGGCGGCGGCGGTCGCCTATAATTCATACGGGGTGTTCCTGCCGCCGACGACCGACTATATATATAAATATATACGTGTGTGGGTGGGTGGGTGCGTGTATACCGGATTGCTGGTGTTGGCGGTGGGTGGCCGAGAGGGATAGGAAACGCTGCCGTATTTCCAAGGTCCGCGCGGTATCTGCCTCCACCCTTTGCCGCCGGGTGTTTTGACGCGTGTAACGTCTTATACACTGCTTCAGAGGGGCCGCCGAGTCCAATTTCCCGACCTTCAGTCCGACGACGACCATTTATCGCCCGCCGCAGCGATCCATATACATGTATATAATACGCGTTCAAGTCTACATACACATTACACACAACAAATCGACACCCGGACCCGGCCGAACCCGGTCCCCTCTATACACCTCCATTTGCGGCCAAGGACCTTCGCCGTCCGTTCCCACTTCCGACTTCCAAATGATAGATTTTCGACGATATATTATTACGTATAGGTAACCTATAATGTTATTTTCACGTCCCACCGACGCCGGTAGGTACTGCATAAAAAATCCATATCTCGCTCGTATTGCCTTTTCGATAATATTATATTATGTTCGTCCTGTTCGACTTGCTCTACCGGAAGCGTGTTGGAGATTTACATCGTTGTAATAGGGGGGGGGGGGGTCCCTGCAGTAAATATTATAATAAGATATTATCCAGGATGAGTCGTATGGGAGTATATCATAATTACAAGGGCTCAGATTTAAATGCTCTTTCAAAACTTGCATTATTTATAAGTTATAACCTAAGAACTCTAAAAAATTCGCTAAAAATACCATTTCAAAAAAAATTACATGGAAATTTGTGCAGGTACTTTTATAAATATAAAAAAATGAATAAAAATGAAATTCGACAAATTACATTTGTATTACACTGTAATACTCCGATAAAAGTTGTATATAATTAAATCGGCTAGTTGGTTGGTGTGATATAAAGATATATTTTAGCCTAGTCTAATTTAAAACCAGACTAAATGATGTCATATATTACAAAATTAAATTGATTTATATTACGTTTGTACTATAGTTATTTTTCAAGGGACTTACCTATGTCTTATAATTATAGAAATGTATCAAAAATGCCTTAAAAAATTAAAAAAATCATTTAAAACGTAAAAAAATACCCCAAAAAATGTTGTAGTTATAACTTGGAGAACTTGAAACATAATTTGTAGCTTAGAAAGCATAGTTTAACACATTCCAAAAAAAAGATGCAAATGAATTGTAATCCGTGCCCTAAATGTCTTAATGTATCCAGGGTTAATTAATAAGGATCTTAAATATATTTAAATAACAGGAATTCGTTTCAGATTTTAATTCATCATTAGGTTCTATCTCTTTCTGAATATTTACAAATAATAATACTGTTCTCATATGATGTGTATTGGCATTAGGGCTTAGATACAGCTAGTTGTTGATAATTGTATGTGGATATATTACAATTCAGAATGGAAGTTAACAATTGTACCTTGAGTGTAATGTAGAGACTATATTATAAAGTCTATATAATATATACTTGGATCTTAGGTGCTATGTATCTTAATTGTTTCGTCATGATTTATATTGTATATCATTAAATCTTTTAATATTATATTGCAGCAAATGGGTATTGTTTTTTTTTTTTATTACAACGATTCGTAAATTTCATGGAATTTATTTAGGGGAGTCCCATCTTTCGATTGTTCACCTGCCGAGTCTAATGAGTAACAATAGTTTCGTAGCATGGGCAGTATTTAACCAGGTACCAAGTAGCAAGCAAAACAATTGAAAAAAATCACGTTCGTCAATTTGAGACTCTCTCCGCCGATGTACGAACATTTATTTTTGGTAAGAATCATGTCAGCAGGCGCGATGAAGTGTGTAGTCGGTTCAAACTTATTATGATTTTTGATTAGACTTATTTATATTTTAACGCTTGTACTACTTCTGTTTATGATTATAGGTACTATTAGAATAATACATTCCACAAGTAGTATATTAAGTAGTTTAAGTAGTAAGTAAAATAGCCGATACATAGAGATATATATGAAATGAAATGAGAAATATATATATACATAAAATGTAAGCTAAACAGATCAACTTGATTGACAAAGTCTAAAAAAATAAAAATTTACAATATTTACAAGAATACGGCAAACGTTTTAAAACGGGGTGGAATAACGCGTTTAATAATGTTCACCATTAGCGAAAAGAATAATAATTCGCGTGACTAAACACGAATTTTCGGTTTTCAACGTTTGCACTTAAAATATACGAGTAATATTTTGATAAATAAATTGTTTCCCTTTCTTAAACTAAACACTACATCATCTCATCTCGAGCTGTGCTTACCCCATTTTTATTATTTTTTTTTTTTTTTTAGTACCGATACATTAATCTTGATAATGTTTTTGTCATTCCGTTCACGACACGCTCCAGGGATCCTTGTACGTGGCACGGCGGTGGTGGTAGAAACTGGACACTATATAAGCGACAACTGTACTGTGTTTTTCTTTTTGACTGAACGGTTTTAGCGGTTGTTTTTCACCACTCCTTTGTTACAACCCTTTCTTGCGATTCGAGAGTCAAGTATTCTTTTAGAGTCGTCGAATAATCCATCCGATTTACGACCACATAATATAGTATTACAAGAAATACAAATACTACAGACATGTACAATTTAAACCACAACTCTATTAAGGTCAGTGTTGGGAATTATCTAGATAAGTTATCTAGATAAAATTATTTCTTTAATTATCTTATCTAGATAAAAATAATTAAACCATCAGCTAATTATCTCATTTAGATATTTGTAATGGTTATCCATGGTCATTTATCTAGATGAATAATATAATAATAATAATATTTTTAAGTACTGAAATAGCCAATAATTTACGAGAACCGAGTAGTGATTCCAAATTCCAATATTCTTATAGTTACAAAAAGTACAGAAGATAAATATATCTAAATATACAATATAATATAATATAATTTAAAAATAAACTATCTATTTTTTTATCTAGATAAAAAAAAATTATGTTATATTTTATCATATCTAGATAAATTTTGAATTGATTATCCAGATGATTTTTCGGTTATCTTTTCCCAACGCTGATTAGGGTCAATGTCAAAAGTACTAAAAAATCTTCCAAGCACAAAAGAACAATTTAAATATCTCAATATGTCAATATAATACTTATAATTTATATGCACCTATATAATATATATAATATATATTTATGTTTTTATAATTATTTATGTTTATACTTAAATAATATTATTAGTTATTTGTTCGTCATTCTGTTGACTAATAATATATTATGTGAAATGAATTTTTGTGATTTTGATATTATAAAAAATATTTATGTGAACATAATTTTATGTTCAATTGAAATTTGAAATCACAATTCACGAAAAAATTACAAAAATAAATGAATTAATTTTAATAATGTATATTTTTTTCATCAAAGTAATCATTAATAATAAGAATATGTATTTAAAAAAGTGTTTAATACAGATAAAAGTAATTTAATACCATAAAAAACAGAGTATTAAATGTTTTTGAACTTGAAACTGTGACACCTGTTGTAAAAGGAAAATATTATTAACGTTCACGAAAACCGAACAAGAATATGCAATTAATAAGACTATATTATGACTATTGACTATGTTTCAATAACTAAATAAACTATATTATATGCAATGTAAAAATGTACAACCCAAATATATTATTTTTTTTTTGGTTTTTTTTTAACAAGCTATATACGTTTCAGTTATACATTATAAAGTACAAACATTATTATAATATAATATATGTATATTGTATATAGATAAAAACTGAAACTATAATTCATTTACAGGGTCACCTAATTAGTCCGGAAACATATATTTGTTGTTTAACTGATAAACTTTTTTTTAATTAATTTTTGTTGGTTATTTTTTTCACATGTGTATTTTTTTTCTATTTATTTATGGGTTTAACCATTTGCACGACGAAGCAGGGGGGCGAGGTCCCGCATGAATACAACCGTATATTATAATACCCTTATCTTTTGACCAACTTTCCCTTGTACTTTAATTGACATTATTTTTCATTAATTATTCACTCTTTTATAATATATAAAAAAAATTGAAAACAAAATGTCAACCATGTTACGCACATAAAGCGTCTTCAGTTTTTTTTTTATTGCTTTTATATCTTTTTTCATTTTAAATTGATAGTTTTCGCTATTTTTTTACTAAACATTTTTTTTATGATGACAAACAGAGTTAATTTGACTTTACTTGATTGAGTCTGAAATTGCATTTAATTGAAAAAATCTAGTTAAATAATTATTCATGCTTATGAACGAACACAGATCATTTTTAAATTTTGGTTTCATTAATGTACTGTACATTTTTTTGATAAAACTGTAGTTTATTTTATATAATAAAATGTAAATTGACATAGGTAACAAAAATAAAATATATTAAAAAAAAATACTCAAATGACATACTTTACTTATCGACACGTTTTGCAGTTAATACAAGGTTTTATACATTAATAATTTTCAAATTAAATGTATGACAATAATTATAGATATAATAAAACAAAATAATAAACGATAAATAACATAATATTAAATCTATAAACATGTAATACCCTCTCTCTCTCTCTCTCTTTCTCTCTCTCTCTCTCTAAATTTATTGACACTTAGATTAGTTTGAAGTATTTCTCTTCTCGTCGTCCGATTTCATCTTCATTTACTCATATGGATCACACCCTTATATTCATTTAACATTTGACGACTTGACTTATCCACAAACATTACGTTTTCACACTAAACGCTTCAATGATAGCTATCCGTTTGATAAATTATCTCCAGGTCCTCATAATATATTGGCATTTTCCGTGTATATCTACTTATGCTACGGTGATTAAAACATTGGTGTTTGTTGTTGTCAATTCATAATATTACGAAACTATAACTAAACTATTCTGCAATTTTTTCTCATAGAGCTAAGACCCCCCAACCCGTTATTTTTCTGATTTATGTTTTTTCCTACGATTGCATTACATTCATTCGTCATTAATAGATTTTCTACAGTATTAAAACAATGCAATTTATTCATCAATCTGCGATCAGTTGATGCTGTACTTTTGATTGGAATAAATCATTTATATTCTATGACAGTGATTTATTTGAAAAAAATAACAATGGTTTTTATACGTATGACTATTGTATACATTTTCTTTTTAAATGTTTAATTTGAAACGGATTTACAAATTTAAATGGTATCGGAGTCTATATAAATTCGATGTTTTCATTATTATTATTTTGTTAGATTTATAGAAATGGACATTAAATTCTGATAGATAGTCCTACTTATTATAAAGGTGATTTTTTCAGATAACTCTGAATAAAATATAAGACATTACTATGTCTATTTTAAATGTCGATTTAGAGCACATAATATTATCCATTAGATAATGTACAATGTACATAACCATGGCCTTACGGGGAATCAAATAATCTTAAACTATACTTTTTAAAACATGTAAAATTGTTTTATTATTATTAATTATGATTCTTTTCTAATATCAATTTATATTTACATCGCAATATTTCTAACGATTAACGGTGTACCTAAATACTCGTGACCTATATAATTATTATTTATTATTGTGCAACTAAATTGCCTATCCAAAGCGCCGTTCAACATTTTACAGTTATTAAATTAAAATTGTCCAGGTAAATTAAATTAAATATCATAATATAATACAGAATACTGTAATGCAAATATTTTTGATACTTAGCTTTACACGTGTTCGTGCTTTAATATTTTATGTTATATGTTCTATTAAGATAATAATATGAAAATATAATAATTACTGAGAATCGTTTAATTATTTTCACTCAGGCAGGAACCGTTTAAATGTACCCTTGGAATTGTTATAAGTACGGAAATAAAAGTAAACAATACCATGGACGAGGAGTTTTATAATATCGACTAATAGAAATGTCTGAAAAATACCTAGCCCACTGTTATTTGATTAAATTTATGATTCAGCAAAAATAAACAACAAAATACAAGTAAATATTTTTATTAGATAGATAGGTGTTAAGATGTGACATCTTGAAAAAATATTTTGTTTGAATAATGTTTTCAAAATACAATTTAACAAACATTAACTAAATTTATTTTGTAAAAGTCAATAAATTAAAGTAATTTAAAACAATAATGACGAATTGTTATAAATTAGACTTTATCTAAATAGTTATTTAGAATTTAGATGTCTTATACTGTATAATATAATATACTCAACCTATTTACTAGTATTTAGCAAAGAACGTAACTTCAAAATATCAAAATTTACACCAGTTTACAACGATATAAGTCAATGTACCTATAACTTTTTCTGTGAAAAGATTTTAAAAGATTTTTTTTAGTTACGTTATTTGCTAAATGGGCTGACATAATAGCATACAATAGTAGTATTCTTATAAATAAATTCCATATAGAAAATGTTTCATGATGTTGTAACTAGTTGAACCTAATCTGTTCACTCTTTTTTTTTATACTGTCAGTACATTATTACCAAAGTATTGATACAGATTAAATCGGGCTATTCAAAGGACATCAGTGCAGACACGTGTTGATATTTTTTTTTATCGCATTCTTTCTAAATACAACGGAAAGTTCGATTTTTATTTGTGGTTAACTCGTCGATGACGACTCTGTAGACCGCGTTAAAATACATTATTTAGTGGTTGATCCGAAAACAACCCGAATATTTACAGCAAAATATGTCTCACGAAATACGTGCACCTAAGTGTGAAAGTGTACAACACTAACGCGATACACTAAAATAAGTTTAGACTTTTTAAATTGTTTAATGCACACGTTATATATATATATTTATTTTTTTATCTAATTAACGTAAACGATCCAGTCATAATCGCACCATTACCAAGCGTAGATATAAAAAATAATAATAATAAAAATGTGCTCGTGGAAAACTTGGCGTTTTAATTTAATTAACGCGCCACCGCCGCCGCCGCCACTGCCACCGTGGTCGAGAAATAAAACTTTTGGCCGTTGTTGCTTACGGCCTGCTGGTGAACCGGCGGGGCTGTTCGGAAGAGGACGAGTGAGTGGAGGCGGAGGCTGTGGCGTAAGGGGTTAAAGTTATCGAAAAGTTTATTAATGTAACGGTATTAATAAATCGCCGCCATACTGACGAAAATTAAACAAAAATAACAAAAGCAGGCGTCCCGTCTTTCTAACTTACTTACTATAACATTGTACAGTGTATACACCGTAACCTGGCCCGTAATAATTACAAAGCAAATACCGTGATAATTTTTCGTAGCGATATTTTTTTTTGTGCATATATATTTATATTATTATTTTTTTCCCGTGCCGCCAACGTCCGTGTAGAGAAAACTGCGTGGAAAAAATTTTAAAATACACGTCACGTCGCCGACGGGCACGCGTTAATAAATTATTACTTAACATCCCCAAGACGAATCGACTTGTTCGCTGAAAAGCGTTTTTTAATACTTCCGTTTTGGCCCTAAAAGCGAAAAAAAATATATATAAATCGAAAGCCGCTTTGCGATGAATATTATGAATAACAAATCATTCGTGTTCGAAACGCATTTCGACAGCTCGCGAGTTCCGTGCAAACAATTTGTTCGCTATGTATTACTATTGACGGGTTGCGATGACTAATGAATATTATATTGTATTCTTATATAATACAACAAATCGAACGTTTAGAACTTAAAAGCACGATAAAATAATCGTTTACACGTCCATGATTATTATATTGTGTTCGGTTGACTGGTGTGCCGGTTATAAAAAGTAAGAAAAACGAAACAATTAAAACAATATGTATAATATTATTGTAGTGTTTTCCCATAATATCTTAAAACGTTTCGAACTCTTAAACCAAAAACGAGTTTTTCGAAAACCAGCCAGCGAGTTAATGAATGGACAGTTGTTTTACATTAGGTCGCGTTATGTGAACAAAATATCACCAAACTATATAATATGGTATGAAGGCGTTGTGTTTCTTCTCAAACAGTAATTATATCGCATGCTCCTGGGACAATACGTGTGACATAAATAAAACAAATAGAGTACAATGAAAGTCTTAAAATGTTTGTCAACATCGTGAAATGGAATACATTATTAGTAACTAATAATCAAGCACGAGGCAATAATGATATTATATTCGATCGATGATCAAACAAAGGAGTCACCACTGTCAAGAATACGACGCCGTGCATGACGTGTTTGTAATAGATTTTAATACCGCATTTGTCATAACTAAATATAAATTATACCGCGAAGTGCAATGACAATATTATAGCCCTTGTTACTCGCACCGGCAGATCATAATATTATTATCGTCATATATATTATATATAATATTCAGGACTTGCGTAAACCTTGTTTGAACAACAATGATACAGAGCTGCTTCCTCCACTTTAACCCTCGGGTGTCTCGCCATATATTTTATATATAAATATTTTTTTTTGCCACAACGGATCACAATAATATATCATCGTTATTACGAAAATCCCGGAAAAACTAAGATTTAAATAAATACATATTATTATTGTTATTGTACATTTATAATATTCGGTAACGCGAAATTAGATTACTGCATTGTTGTAATAATATTGTTTAATCCCACGTTGTTCTTTTATATTCGCACTGGTACGGTTTATTTATTTTCAGTGAATGAACAAATCCAATGGAAACTATAATATTTTTTCATTACGTTTACAGTGACATACGCGTGGTAACAAAACACCCGCAGTCTTTTGACGATACGAATAAAAATTGTAAAACAAAATAAATAAATAAAACGTCATTGCAATTGTAGCGCGGGAAACAAAAAGTAAAATAAACACACAAAATATACACGTACAATACACCGCTGAGCGTAATATAAACGAGAAAATATAATCATTTTGTAATAATAATAATATACAATTCTCGGTTTGACGAGTTTCTTTTGAGTAGTTTTTTTTTTTTTTTAGACATCATCACGAGGGAAATACAACTAATACACAGTATTCACCGTGAAAACCTGACGGATTTTTTAGAGCAAAGAAACAAAAATGTAAAAGATTGATCGAATTAGATTTTTGTTGTATTTACAAGGTACAACTGTAAGTCTGTAACATAATGCAGTTTACTAAGCTAAAATAATCTGTAATGCAGCATTTAATAATAATAATAATAATAATAATAATAATAATAATAAAAAAAATGCAGTTTACATAATATGGAACCTGTATAGTGGCCACCTCCACGGATGCACTTGGTAAGGCATTTCTTATGTTTTGGAACATTCGTGCTGACAACTGATTCAGTTGAACACTCGAACTGCATCATGTGCATTGGTCTACTAACACAAAGGTAATAGGTCCATCCCTCTGCCCTCACGTGGGATAGTTATACCTGATCCAAACAAATCCGTTTTTTATGGCACATCTTGCACTGTTACCGATGTTCATTATCTACGACGGAGGCTTACACATACGCGAGTGTAACATAAGACAAACTGCAGCACCGACAACCGTCATGGGATGTGGTCAGGATTATGATTCTGTTCATTTTTGTTTAATGTCGCAGACGAATGGATCACCGTATTGTCGTATTGCAATAACACGATCAGTATAAAACAATAAAATAATTATCGGTTTCGGAAGTCAGGCTAAAAGTTAACACGTGAAACACAATAATATACTATATGACCATTATCGCATATTATTATTGAGCAGACTTTCTCTTCGATATAGTTCATGGTACATTGGTACCTAATAATATATTACTATTAACCGGAAGTCGTTTGGTAGAGAGCTTTACTTGTGGTGTATGATATAGGCCCGGAAGCTTGATTATAATATTTTAATTGCGTTTATTGGGCGAAAAAATTCAAACACTAAACTCAAATGTATATATTACTAGCTGATCCCTTGCCCCTTAAATGTATCAACTCTATATGATTCAAACTTTGTTCAATTCTTTGTTTAATATTCGGTGCATGGTGTTCAAAACTTAAGAATTTTCATCGATCATCTTGAATCTCAAAATACTTGTGCAAGCACCTGGTGAATTTTCCTAAAATGTTCTTTCATATAATATATATCTTTTTCTGACAATTACGAATCCAACAAAAAAAAGAATTAACGAAATCGTTCCAGTCGTTCACGAGTGCTGTGATGACCAAGGGAAACAGGGATTCATTTTTATATATAGAGATTATATTGTGCATAAAAAGTCGTTGTGTCCGATACAGGTATGGCAGACGATACAGATGTTGGTGGTGGTAAAACGTACCATTTTCATAGAACATAACAATGCCTGCAAACGGTTTCTCAGCGTTGATTCGTAGGAAATCAGTGGTATGTTAGTGATTTTTCAAAGACAGGTGAAGTTTTTAAAACATTAAAATACAATCCCTTTCCTCTCACACAAATCTACTTCGATACTGTTACTGATTATAAATTATATAATATTATTACAAATATTACAACTTTATTTACTGTTTTAGATCGTGACTCCGAACAATAAAATGGATCTCGTTTCACAATTCATAAAAATCATACAGATAAAAAAATAAAAAATATGAAATATGAATATGATTTATAAATTCAATCGAAGGGGATTGAATGATCTCGGAAATAGATGCTCTCAATAACACGTCACTGATCATATAAAGTACATAATAATCGTCTAACTACAATGTATGAATCATTGTACTGTTGAAATGAACGAACGTCGATGATACTCAGATTAATGTAATATATTAATACCTATTATAACATGCGATATTCGTCTTCACAAGTCGAGCACGTACGTACGGGAGTTGATAAATTTTCTCACTCGAAATAAGTGACGAGTGAAAACCTCGAAGGAGAATATTATAAGATGTATGGACAACTTTATTTATTTTTTTAAATTCCGTTAGGTACAACATTGTACGTTTGATTTATGTTCACGGCCGCGACGATATTAACCCACACCGACTCTGCACACCATCGCGGTTTTCCGAAACTGATAAATATCATTCTGAATGGAAAAAGCAATAATCGCGCGCATACCATCGCCTCAAACGTAATATAATTTATACCTGCGGCCTACGGTGTTATGCAGCAGCGTCGAGCAACTAGTGTGACTTACGACGTTCCACCGACCTGCGGCTCTATATACTATTATTATTATTATTGTTATAATACGATATTATACAATATTGCGTGTATCCAACGACATCGACTGAATTACATCGTACACACCACATATACGCAAACAACACGCTGTCTGCTACCCGCATAAAATATTATTATGTGCGAGTGTGCTGCAGTGCGCACACATTTATTATATCCGTCGGTTTGAATTATGGCCTCCGTCGATCAACGAAACGCAATATTGGTCGGCCGACAAATCGATTTCACCATCACATTATCGTGGAGTGGGGGGAGGGGGGGGTAGAAAAATATGTTATCGTCCGACCATTCCTGTAACGCATAATATTGTTGTATACATCTTTCACCCGACGAAGAGAAGAAAATATAGTCACTCGATAATAACAATACAATAAATAAAATATAATAAACTATATAAATACTGTAACGCAATGACCAGCACTCGTATAGTCACACGTGGTTTCAAGATGCACATTTGTGATTATTTAGTTTGATTGAAACATTGTACTCAAAGGATCGACAATTTCACTAGGTAACTACTACATTTTTGAGAGAGAGTAACAAATTTTATTTAAAGTTATCTGCCCACCGCTCGGGTTGCGGAAAAACACAGCATACTAATCAATATTCCAATGCATAAGAGAATTTTAAATTTACAACACAATTAAGTTTTACTAAATTTACAATACAAGTGGATAAACGATATTATTAATTCCTTAAAATGTAAGACTTTCAATTCAATAATTTATTAAATCACGTTATGATGACCTTAAAATTCAACAAATAATAAAATATTTAATTAATACACTCGCATAATAAAGCAGACAAACGAAAACGTATTGCCTACTACAAAATATATAAATGGTAATTTATCATGTTTATAACGAGTCCTTTAAGTTCTTAAAAGTATTTTGAAAGGGTCATCAGTGGCGAGGTTATATGATCGGGAGAATGATTTAAGAACTCTGAAGCTGTACCCCCTCTATACTTAGCTTCAAACCAAAGTCCAAATACTTCCCAACTTGTGATACCGTATTGCTTCTGAAGCCGTACAATGTGAGTTCATAGATACTTTTCTTTTCTTCATCCACTGCACTATCTTGCTGTGGGTGATTTGTTTCCAAACGAATTGTCTTGTCTAGAACGAGACCATGCGGTCTTTATTATTTTCTAATACGATGATCTAATAAATGTGTTTAGTTTACTCTTTCAAGATAATCGTAATATTAACAAAACTAATCATTATATTTTTTTCCCATACTCTCGTTAAGTTATACGTCTTGTGATGGTGGTGTAGTTCATATTCGTAAGTAGTATTTTGTTTTTTTTTTTTATTGAAAAAATAAACTCTGCAGCTATGGCCATTAGTTAAGTTTGTATGATGTTACATTTTTATAATATGTGTACACATGGTAAAAATACTAAAACGGCCATATTATAAAGTGAACGCCATATCGTTATGTCTCGTGGTATGGTTGCAATATTTTATCGATGATATTATAATATGCTTTTCATATCGTGGTTTTGGACTCGTGTGGTAGTCGTGTTCGGTTTTCGGTCGGACATTGATTTTGTCACGTTCGCGCGCCAGAAATACAGAAACGAATGCACATAGCGTGTGTATGAATTTATTGACTTACGCGACGTGAACGTTTTGTATGTGGCGGATGGAAATTAACGATTCACCGCGGGGTTGTCACGCTAAAATTGTATTGATGCGGACACGTTTACTCCACTCACTGCCACTCGCACCCAAAACCAACGCGTTATATGTAGGAGGACATGACAGTTTTATTCTGAAAACGGATTAATATACAACACACACGATGCTCGCGCGCGCGCGTCCACACACGCACACACACACACATACATACGAAAAGTATCTTATCAGATCCGTAAGAAAAGAGGTACGTTGTGGGATCCAGTCGAAATATTAAGTTCTAGGAGCTGTGAAAAATATGTATTTTTAAAAATTTAAAAATTTACACCATGCTATAATTATCATTATTTTACACTCAGAAAAACTTTTTGTTCCTATATATCTTTATCAGATCCAGTGTGTGTAAGAAAATTTTAGTATTTTATTAGATCCATATGTGTGTTTTCTTGTTTACTAAGTATCATGTGAGATCCAGACATTTTTCCTATTTCAAACCATAATACTTTGTGAGATCATTGCAACGTTGCCATATTGTTTGAATTACTTACTGGGTAACACTTATACATATAGACAATATAGTAGGTACTGACCGATAATATACTAGCTACATATTATTTGTTTAACATAATTTTATATTGATATAACGCTGTGGGATCTCCAATATTACAATATTTTCATTTAACAACTGATCCAATACATTATTAACTTAAGGTTCTAATACTTTTTAAAGTGAGCTTAGATATGGTTTTTATATCATAGGTGGAGCCAGAAATGTTGTCAGTGTATGCAGAATTTAAATTAGCACACCACAATTACGTGGAAATACGTATGAAATATAGTTTAAAATTAGGTAATGAAAACGGGCCGCTGCGCGTAGCTACCTAAACTTTTCCTTGTATTGTATGTACCAGGTATAGGTCCACTTTATAAAATACCCGTATTAGATAAACATCAATAATTCTCGAAACAGTCAAAACATTACAAGAAATTGACGACCCACATCATTCTCCAATAAACTATTTCTATAGGTAGCTATTATTAATATATTTGAATTTTTGCCGTGTAAACAAGGCAATTGTCGTAGAATCATTTACTTCATGTTTGAATTTCGTTATCGAACGACGCACAGTGGTATATACTGCAATTTTAAGCGGACAAAAGTATTATTTTAAAATATTTTTAGAAAGGTTGAGAGTATTATATAATTGTTGTATACACCTTCTACAGCTTCATAAACTGTACAATAAAAATATTAGTAAGTGATAACAAGATGAACTGCAGCTCTTAAGTCAATATTTTGGGAATTATTTATACATAATAATTGGCTATCGGATCTCGTAAAGGCGTAACAAATGTAAGTATTCTGCTCTTATCTATGGACTATGCGGATCTCACAAAGTACATACCAACTGCACTCTGTAGTCAATATTTTGGGAATTATCTATGCATAATAATTGGCTATCGGATCTCGTAAAGGCGTAACAAATGTAAGTATTCTGCTCTTATCTATACGGATCTCACAAAGTACATACCAACCGGATACCGTGTGTACTGGGTTGAAAATCTGTCGGCCTCTCTTCACGCTTATTTATGTATAAATCCGGGGAAAACCCGCATAAATATATTTATACATACAAACATTATGAGCTATTATAAATATCTATATTCCGTAATATACATCAGATCTCTTAACGATACAACAAAATATGTACATAGGGACTAGTGGATCTCATGACGTTACAATATTTCTATATTTTGAAAATTTGATCTTATAGGCAATTATAGTCTGTCCAACGAGAGAACGCACCGCGCACAGACTAAAACTAGTTCCCACAGGTAACACCCTGTCATAGGGGAACCGGTTTCGATAGCAAGGTGACGCCCCGGGATGCGCAGAATATTGTAATATAATAATATAATCAAATCTGTCAAAGACATCGCGAAATTAAGTATATTTGAGGGTTGGGATCTCTTACATAGGTATACGTTATAGTCTTACAGTTAAATATTTATAGTTGTACCATCTTGATATGATTTAATATAGGTGGAAGTAAGTATTAACTAGTTATACAAATACGAAATTACGTTAGTTAATATATTTATATGGCCTGAACAACATAACCTAGGGATGTACCTTCTGTTCATACTTTATTAAGTCAATATTATGGATCTCATAAAATGCGTTCTACATTGAAGCGGATATCAAGAATTATTTTTTATTATTATTACAATAATATAATATTATGATATAATACAAAATAATTAAAATATAGTAAGGATCTCTTAAAATCGGTAGTTACAGACCACTAACACACAAATGCGACGTTGCCGTCGTATAGATCTCACAGGGTGCATATCATTCAAAACGATTTTGTACTATCCCCGGTGATGGAGCATAAGAAACACATACTGTGTTTATATACACACACATAAATTTCATAATTATGGTCTTATGAGATCCGATCTATTTCTGTATGGAAACTCGTTCATTTGCCTTGAAAAGGCTAAATCAGGTTAAAACGTTATTAGATCCGGGGGTATGGATCCCACAACGAAAAATGATCTCACAACGCTGCTTCGTTTCTATACGGTGGATCCCATAAGACACTAGCGGTAAACCCACACACACACACACACACACACACACACACACACACACACACACACACACACGCATACACAAACTGGCATTTTCCAGCCACACGCACCAGTAGGGAGGTCGGCCGTCGTTTTCAGTGCAATTTTTTATTCTTCCCGACGAAAACATTCCTACTTTGGTTTTCGCTTTTGAACTATACAGCCCGTTTCACACACCCCGACCGAAATCTGATCACATCAACCTTGTCCATGTTCTGAAATATACAAAATAAACAATTTGCACGTCACATGCAATGTATTATGTGATATTATTCGCCAATGTGCCGAAAAAAAAATTGATGACATCAATAATAATTTTTTTTTTTTTTAATTTATTCAAATTAATTGCTTAAAAACACTTAGTATTATTACAATGTAGCTTAAATTAACATAATGTATATATTTAATATAAATATTAGCTATTAGCTTATCTAACTATGGTATATACGATTTAATGTATAGGTTTAATCGGGAATCTGGACAAATGTAATTATGGGGAAATAATGCCTTTGTCAATGAGAGTATTTAGTACTGTGAAGAGTAGGGAGATAAGAAGATTGATTAATGAGCTTAAATTAGATATAAACCTGGAACAGGTGTTGGTAAATTTTTCTGTATGTGAGTTTTATTGTTGTTTGGTAGCTTCTGCGTAAAATTTTGTTATGAAGTGAGCTTTGAATTCAGGGAGCTTAGCTAGAGGCATTTTTGGAGCAGCTTTTTGGAAAGCTGCCCTGTATACTGGTCATCTCTTAAAGTTGGCGGTGTGGTCCGCACTGTATAGAGAGCATTTGGCGGGACTGTTGCAGTCTTTAGAACAGTCTTCCGTGAGGTGATTTTCACCGCATTTAACGCATCTAGGTTTATGGTGGCAACCGTTTTTAGTGTGTCCGTTAATTGGCGGTTATGACATTGCGGAGGGCTGCGCTTTTTATGCGGTTTCTCGATCTTAACTTTAGTGTTGAGTAGCGATGTGATGTCGTGAATGTCTTTATTGTTGTTCCTGAGGTATTACATCCACAAAGAATAGTGGAAAGGGGGATTTGCTTTTGTTTTTGGCGCTGTACACGTATTTTACTTTGTGAACTAACTCGTTCAGAGCGTTCATGATGTCGATGTTTAATGTGGAATAGTGCAGGTTTCTAATAACGACTCTATAGGTGCGGAGGTGACGGGGGTATGTGAGTGGAAACTGGCGTTTATTTCATGTAAGTAGTCAATGATTTTATTGTAATTTATACGACTTGAGGGTATAACCTTGAGGTATGCCGATGATGAACTGCAGATGAAACCTTTTGGGCTGGTGATATTGGTTAAGATGGTATTGAAAGAGGAAAAGTTCTCTATGTTTTTAACAAAGATAGGTGGAATGACTGGGTCTCTGACCTGAACGTTGTGAGGCTGGTTCGCTGGAAGAGCGTCCATCGAGTTGGATGCGGACGTGGCTGCGGCTTCTTGGTCACAGGAGTCATTTGTGGCGAGTACGGCAAAATGATTTGGTGTTATAAAAACTTTTGATTTTTTGTCAGTTAGACTCGGCGACTGGGACGAACTGGACAAATTTCTTTTAGACGGATTGGGTGTACGTGGCGAAACGAGCCCCAGATTACGGGCGCTGTTGTTCATTATAAGGTTATAATAAAAACAAATAATTAATGTTGACTAAAATATTCATAATGTTAAATGATTCACAAACGTCAACGGTGTTACTATAATATAGTAGCCGAATATCTCAGACGAATTGTTTTTATTTCTTAACTCACGAGTGTTATAATAGCGAACACTAGAAATAATTGTTAATTAAGTGTAACAAGTAACTTGTCGTACGTGGAACATGAATCATACTTGCAAATTTATATTTCGGACCTGCAGATGTTGACTGCGGCGACCATCTGGTGGTCAGGTAGGTCAGATATATGGCGGAGACGATTGAGTTAATATGTTAAATTCTCAAATTTCGAAGATGTCATTAATTCTACCATAAACCGATTTTGATGATTATTTTACATGCCATGACACGCACTATTATAAGTGTTAGTCATAATACACTTACCCATTTGATTGGGTTTATACAATAGTAAAATTTAAATTGCAACAGTCGATAGTTTTTATTCAATTATTGAGCTGGATAGATTTTTTTAATAACTTAAAAATAGTACACATCAAACGATTTTACAAAGCAATGCATATAATTTGTTTGCGCCTTAAACTCTCTGTAGTTATGATCACAATAACAGTTGTATGAACCATGTCTGATATTAAAAGTTTACACTCTATTATACAAAATAGAAATATATATTATAATACTAATATGATATATTTTACTTACTTACTTATTCATTTATTCATGTGGAAATATTATGCCATATATTATAATATTATACCTACGTCTAGGTAATCAGTTTGAAATCAAACAATACTATAATATTATAATATTGCAGTTTTTTCTTTTGTGACATAATAATATACATCCCGCAGATCAACAATTCAATTATGTTAATAATCTAGTATGTTAACAGAACAGAAATAGTAAATAACAATTAAGAATGTAATATATTATTGCTGTAAGTAGATTAAAGTACATAAATCAAAACTTAGAAGGATATAGTTTTGGTAACAATATGAACATTACTGTGCCCTATATCGATTCGTTACGGCTTATGTGGAAGATTTTTAATAACAATACATATTATTTGGTCAACGAGGTAATCGTTTAGAGAGATAGTCTCAGAAATAAAACACAGACACTCACAATAATGTAATATCATACTATACTTATTTACATAATATGTATATTATGCTAGTCTAAGTATCGTATTTTGTTTGACTGAAAATTGTTTAAAATTACCCGACCCGAGTGTACCTAATGCATCCTCATGTCAAGCACTGAAGTAACATTCCGCTAGCTACTACAGAGGTTGATCTTTCTACACAGATATTAAATCAAAACGCAAACTATTCTCTACGAATAAAGCTGAGAAAAATCAATATTATAAACCTAATTTCAAAAAAATATGCACCCACAGGAATTACAGCTCTCATTTGCTCATCAAATCGTCCATGTCAAGGTTTACTGTTTATAATTATACAATTTTCTTATTGTTCCATTATGTATAATGCGGTTTATAAATTCTCTTATTTTAAATAGGTAGACAATAAAACAAAAAGGTTACAATTTTGGTTTTAGTCTTATAATTTTTGTTTACATGCGTTTTTTTGAAGTACATAACTAAAACTATCGTTTATTATGAAACTTTCTGCCATTAGTTTTCATATATTATAATATTCAAATCTGAGTCAACAGTTGACAAGATATTATAGTTTAATAAATTATGCGACTACTCTCCACTACTAAGAGAGAAAAAAATAAGTGCATTCAAAATATTATAAATCTACTAATATTATAGTATGTTACTGAACAGACGGTGACGAAGAGAAATATCGACGAAACTGCCACGTACATTTCAATAGCCCATAACCCCCCCCCCCCCACAAGTTACAAAATCGTTGTTTTTTCTTCAGCATTAATTAGCGTGGAATATCTTGTGTATTTGTGAGAATATTTTCAGAATTTAATAAAAAAAGCTATAAAGAATTTAGGACAAATTCAAAAAAACTTTGGGGGGATGGTGAAATCGACATTTCTGGATTTTTTTTCCCAAAAATTAGTGCTCGATTTATGTGAATTTGTGTGACAAAAATGGAATTTTTCGAGCTACATTTAACCCTCTTAAGTATTTGTAAGAATGAATTTGAAATTTGTAAGTCATCCCTCCATTAATATTATCCTGAAAAAGAAGTTGACTGTGATTTATCGAGCTTTTGAACTTTGACTGTTCCAAATCGTCCGGCACAATTTTTAAGTATTTGTAAGCATTAATTTAAAATTTTTAAGTCAGTCCTCCCTAATTTATTTCCCTAAGAGAAGTTGGTTGAAAATTAATAAAAAAAAAGCCTAGTTAAACTAAAAAAATATCTAAATATGACAAAAAATTTAAAAAGAATAAAAAAGCAACTAAATAAAAAATTTATATTAAATAAAATTTAATTTCAATAAAAAAGGTTAGTTAAATTGTACACACAAATTCTACACTAATTAGTGGTGAAGATAAAACAACGATTTTGTAACTTAGGGGGGGGGGGGCTGGTGAAATGTACCTGAAACCTCCGAAGTATAAAAACATTATTTTTGGATATTACTCAGAAGGAAGCTAGTATAATGTTCAGTTCTTTTGTTTATGTATTTCATTCGTTTGGCTTTACTGTGGAAATATCTTTTATGAAAATAATAAGATAATTATACGTAAATACCAGCGTCCAGCTTATTATTAATACATACACGTAGATACCATCAACTCGTTTATCGTACCACGTTATTTTCGAAATTTCGATAACGAAAGCTGTCTAAGCCCTAATATAATTTTCAAATCTTGACTAAATAGAGAAAACGTAATCAATTTTATACTTTCGTACGCTCCGTGAATAATATAATATTATAATATTATTCTTTCACGTCTACCAAACGGAACTTACACGTTTGGTGATTTGATCCAACGCGTAGAGTTTTACATTAAAATAAACCCCGAGGTATAATAATAACGCCATAACACAATGCATTAAGATTTGTAGCTATTATGGTATGTATTCATACGCACAGTGAATCGAGTTCTGTCATTTATCTAAACTGTCTCCCCGATGAAAACGTATTCAGTCAAAAGTGGCATCTTACTGAATTCATCATAGCTAAACGATTTCAATATTACGTGGTTCCAACTCAATTCTATATTATTTTTTGCTCGACCATACTATTCTAGTTAAAGTCCCCCTAGTCACATGGATAGTGACTTTGAGTATTTTATTATTTTCGTTAAAAAATATAGATATATTCATTCAATATTATACGTCTATAGCCGAGAAACTATGAATACAAATCACGAGCATCTACGATTAAAACATAGTATCATTTATTATTATATGTGTGATTTTTTATTTAAAAAGTAAATAATTTCTAACTTTGCACCATATTTGGATCTTAGAATTTTTTTTAAAACTTTTTAAAATATCTATAAAATACAATTTTCACACAGGTACCCCCCTTGTTTGTACTTTGACACAAAAACAATCGCGATTTAAAAACGTAACAATAACTGATTTCATATAGATTTTTCATGGTAATTGCATTTTTATATTCCGAAAAGTTCAAAATACCTTTTATTCTGGGTAATCATAGGACGAAAGTACATTTGTAATACTCTCGGGAAAATATTAGAATATTCGAGTTTGGAGTGGAAGAAACGACCTAAAAGATGATTCGTTATCCAGTTCATAAAATAAAATAATGATACAAAACTTTTGACACTTCATGTTTATAACCACTTTTTTTATTTTTGTAATTTTATCGTCTCAAAAGAATGTTGTAACTTGCAATATAAATAAGTTTTACAATATGTATACAAGAAGTTTTACAAAGATGGAACTTACTTTTTTTTCTCGACAAAAACTTACAATTGTTTGTGTGATGAATATGCATACTGCAACTAAAATTTAAATTTACAGATTATCATTACATGAAAAACTAATTGTGCAACAGATGGAAACATACATTTTACTAATACAATGTTAATGTATATTCCGTCATTCGCAGTAAAAATGATTTTAGGGACATTTTTTTTTATTATCCATTATATATATTTTTTTATTAATATTAATGTAAAGTCAACTAAGATAATTTGTAGGATATCATTTTGAAGCATGACGAATTTTTAGGAGTAAAATATTTTTAGTTGTTGTTTTTCATAACAGTGGTTTTTAAAAGTTAAAAACTTAAATTTAAGAATTGAAACTCACTAAATAATATTATTTTTATCATTGATCTCATGAAGTGATTTTATGGGTAGCTATTCTAGTACTTAAATGGTACCTACTTTTGTGTTCAAATAGTTTATAGTTTACACCAATATATTATGCGTTAAAAGTTAAAATTAACATATTATTATAATTTCATAATAAGTCAATACAAACGGAAATTCAAATAACTTTATAGATTATTGTTTTGTATTAAATTATTATTATCCCATTTTTTTGTTTTTTTTTTTTTTTTTAAATCTTATTTAGTTTGATATAATATATTTTATCGATTAAGTACAAAACAATTTTGGTAGATACGTATAATATATTTCAAGCAATAACTGGTACGTCATCTAGATCTTATTTCTAGTGTTCTTATGTTTTCCTGGAGTCAGTTGTGAAGTTTAACAGGATATTTTAATATTTATGACAATAAAACATTTCCTGGATCTTGCTTGGAGTGCACGAAACACTGAGTCCCATTGGCGATTTGACGTTACCCTACTTGAGTTTTTTTCTTCCATCAAGAAGGTCGACAGCTTTTTATCGGCTGTCTTTTATAATTTTTTTTTTTTTGTTTATTTAAATTCTCAACACCAGTAATTTCCCTGGAGGTGAAACGCTGCAGGGGTTGTAATATATACCCATCGCGGTGGTGGATGTGGTCCGGTTGATTTATAACATTTTGCTTCTATCGTTTATGGTTTGAAATATGAAGTGATAAATTAAAATAAAAACTGAAATTCAATATCATTTCGAAAATTTAATAAATATTACATGCATATATATTGTATCATTTGCTTCCGACAGTGTCAAAGAGTTATTCTATATCAGCATTGCAATTTCGCGCGTTTACATTGCTATTGATTTATTAGACATATTTTTTTATTCGTGCAAATTAAACAGGATTGTCAAATAGAAAATAAAAGGTATATTTTTTTTATAGGTACATTTAAATATTACATCACTTCAGCTTCAAATAGTCAAAGAAAATAATTGTATTAATCAAATAAAGAATACCGGATAAATGAAATTATAATATACGAGTACAACTACTATGCATAAATTAAAAGTATTTTAATAATAAATTCATTATTATTTTGTTTCGGAATTTTTAATTTGTATTATTTCAGGTACGTACATATTAAAAAAAAACACTCAATTAAGAGTGAACAATTTACAAAATCATAAATTTTTTAGCAAAGTGTATTTAAACAAAATAACCATCGATTTTTCACTAGTTATTTAATATTTTAATACGTAATAGATAGTTTTTATTTCATTTTTAAAACTTGGTAATAATAATCTATTCACCAGTACATTTAAGTATAAAATAATAGATCCAAGTTAATGTTATTTCATACCTATGCAGATTGCAGAATCATCATGAAAGTACAATATGTGGAAATTAATGTTCGAAATTATTGCATATATTTTTTATTGCGTCTTCCAAAATATACTAACTACTCTGAGAATTTCGATGAAAAAAAAAATCAAATTTCGAATGAGTATTAGTTAATATGATTGAAAGTAAGTGTTTAGAATGAAGAAGAACGGTGTTTTACTATTAAAACAATCACTCTGTACCTGCATATATTATTGTTATGATATTTTAAATGAAATATAGGTAGGTACAAAGATATTTAAAAATGTTCAAATCATTTTACTTATACGATATTAAACATAATATTAGTTTTGTGTGTGTAAAAAAAAAATTTGATAATTATCCTGTCACGTTTTTTTCTGAAACATATCCAAATGAGACATGAGTAACCTTATGCACCTAAACAAATTAGTATAATTTGTTTTTGTTAATAACAACATGTGATACGGTTGTTTGTAAAATTGGCTGTTCATGATTGTCAAATTATTATTAGAATTTAATTCACTAACTTTATACTAGGTACCTATAAAACTTTTTGTTTATATATTATACAATTATAAAACAAATACCACAATATTAGTTTTTGTTATCCATACAATTGTATACAGCAATGAATATATTATATTAATTGTTATGAATACAGGTATATAATAAGTAATTTATTATATTTGTTTTTTTCCAAAATACGAGGAAGCTAAAAGCCATTGCGTGTATAATATATGTATAAAATATAAATTTGTACGGTAACTAAGTTGACATAAAAAATATAATCAAAAGACAAAGAGTTTCCAACTCAAATTTTTTTTTATATAATTAGTACATACATTTTCGATTATTTTTATACTATCAAAATACTGAGACAACATTTATCAGATTAGACGAAAACCAATCGGGCTCACTCTATTTCCAAGTTGCATAGCCACGGTCTGGGAACGATACATTTCGGAAAATCAGTCCTGAGGCCTTTGGGCATTGATATTGACAATGCAAATATTGTATAGGTATCATCTACAACAGTGGTTCTCAAACTTTTCACGGTACGACCAATCTTGAAAAATGTCTAAATTGTGGTGACCCACAGCGTGCTAATGGAATTTTTTTTGTTTCATTGTTCATTGCAATTTTCGCGGTACCATAATATTATTTTAGTGCAGGTCACTGGTACACTTGTAAGTCGTCGCCGATAATGATCAACGTTAAAACTAAATTCGAACACCAATGTATTAATATAGTTACACGTGAAATGCTGTTCCATAATGTACTCGTGTTTATACAATATAAAATATATATATTCTCTTTTTACATACGTATCTATATTATATTATATTTTATTTTATAGTAATAATATAATATTATATATTTTATATTATACTTGCTATAAAAAAATATATAAATATTTCAAAACTAAACGCGATCCGCCGAAAATACTTCTATAAATCTTTACTGATCTAATACAACATCATCGTCCACGAGAAACGTATGTGATCCTGCACGGTACAAACCTGACTTAACGATATCATTAGGTAGCCGCAGTCGACGGAAGACAATGATCGTCATTGAAAAATAAACAACGGACATTGAATGAAATCATCGCAAAACGTGTAAAGAAAATCGGAATCGATGGCCCAGCTGCGATGGCATAGATTTCGTTTCCGGTAATAGCAGCGGATACGTCTGCAGACTGCGATTGGCGACGGGCTGTCGTGATTTCGGACCTTTTGTCGTGCCGTCGTCGTCGGCG
This sequence comes from Macrosiphum euphorbiae, assembly GCA_949089665.1. Classification (NCBI taxonomy): domain Eukaryota; kingdom Metazoa; phylum Arthropoda; class Insecta; order Hemiptera; family Aphididae; genus Macrosiphum; species Macrosiphum euphorbiae. The sequence goes on from CARXXK010000001.1 coordinate 28,430,663, forward strand.
CGCGACTCGTCTGGAAGTTTCCAATAATAACCGTCACGGGCGGAAAGCAGAAAACCGACTGCTAACTCACTTGCACAGACACACCACCAATTTTGTGAGATGACGTCGACTGCTATAATGTATATTATTACATCTATGTAGAGACTCCGATACGTCCCGCGATTTGTCCAAGACCGTCGTCGTATACTGTAAAAAATAAATATATAAGACTAGACATCGAAAACACGAGTGGGTTGAATAAAAAAGTAAAGAAAATATTTATATTGTATGGATTTGGATTGCTAAGTAGTTTTATATTTTCATTCTTAAAGATACCGTCAAATACATACGTCATATTATTTGTGTCTGAATAATATTATCTTGAAAAAACATTCTCTACCTAATAGTTTATAGTTTATAGTGTTACAATATTTCACATTTAGAATATTCTGTATAAAGTCAATTACTAACGTTAAAAATGTTATATGAGTTATTAACTCTTGTTAATACTGCCCAGCAGCAAATACTTGAAACAAGTTCATGATCAATACCCCATATTTCCTACGCACAGGCTACATCTGACCAAAAAACCTACATATTGAAATAAGATATGTTGAAATCGAAGGACTCATTCTGGTAGAAATTTTGTATAAGTTTACAGGATTTAAAAAAATAAACACCATTGTAAAACCATTAAAATTCAGTTTTTCTTATCATTTTTTGTAAAACTAATTTTTTTAATTGTTATAATAATTATAACTAAAAACATAGTATAACTACTACTATTTTTTTCAGAATATAGTTACATTTATTGGAAATTTAGATATTTCTCTTCGTTCATTTGAAAACTTTTATTTAAAATGCACTAAAAAGTAAAAATTATAGGGTAGGTACACATGGTTAGTATTAGCTTGGACATTTTTTAAGACTAAAAAAATAAACTTATGAATACAGGGACATAATATAACAATATATATTGTTAAACAAGGAATGAGCGGGTAATTAATAGTTGTAGGTTACTACACCAAATAATAAAGATTCTAATAAAATAGAAAAATCGCAATAGTATATTATTATGATGTCATCGATAATGTTATAGCAAATAGCCATCACGTTTATGTCCCAAAAAGTTGGAAATACTATTGCTGTATGTAAAGACTGTCGAAAACCAGATTCAAAATTCTACAGAGAAATTTACTGAAATCGACAAATACGACCCGTGACGTAATTTGATGTCTTCTAAAATGGCAATTGTTGGATTGAATAACGGCTGTTGGTCTCTAAATTTGCTAAATCATGAACTCGAAATGTGTTGATGTATTTAGCAAACACTATCAGATGAGAGATGTGGATGAACCAACGAAACAAGCCAATGAGATTATTTTGTCTAGTTCATTGATGAATTCTCAGAAATAACTGAGATCACGAAAGAAATTGGTTTTCGTACGATTGACGGTGTCCCAATAACACATTTTATACAAATATTTGCGTATCAGTAAACCACTGTCACTGTATAACTATTAACTTGACGCATAATAATTTAAGTTTAACATAGATTTATACATCATGTAAGTTTAGAATGCATGGCCAACACAAATTTGATACTTCATAAACTCAAAAATAATACTTTTTGAAAGTTTTAAAAGAAATTCCAGGTACCTACGACAAAGATAAATTTAAAACTTATAATATAACCTTTCAAAATGTGATGACGATAACTAGGTCCCACAACTTGATGACCTTAAAATCTTTAAGAAAATGCACACAAAAAAAAGTTTTAAAATTACTCGAAAATTACCACTTAAATACCAGAAATGACTTTCTAATGACTTAAATTTTTTAAAAATGTACGTTTTACAAAATTTAAGTTTTATACAATTCATGTATCATAAATCATAATTATTATAGGTGATCTTTAAAAAGGTTTACTCTCGAAGGAGCCCTTAAAAATATTTTTTTGGCAGTTTGAAATAAGTTGATTGATTTTTGGAAATTTTTTTTGATGAACTATTTGCCTACAGTTTATTCAATAATCGTTGATTATGACTACAAACGATAAATATAATGAACGTCGATTATCGGTAAGCTAATGGAAACTGAATGTGTTACAATAAAGTTTAACTTTCAACAAGAAAAATGAATAAAATGCACCAAAAATACTAGAAAATTACCGTAAAGCAATAAATTCCCTAAAAATGCAATAAAATAAAAATTGTACCATTAAGTTCTACATTCCATGAATTTCTAGAAAGAAGAGCCTCGAATTACAAAATGCAAATGTATCAAGGTCCGGCCCCTAATGATGACTTAACAGTTATAATGGTCATCTTCAATTTAACTGTATAAGACTAATAGCTAGTTTAATAAGCTTTTGTCTATCAACCATCATTGAAACGTTTAAGATATATATATTTATTTATATTACAGGTACTTATATATATTATATAGAATAGTATGGGATGTAATGATTGATTAATCAAAGTAACATTAAGAAAGCATTTTGAACATATAGATCCATTTCGTATGTATAATATCATACTAATTTAAAAAATTGATTCGTATGTACCTAGTGTTGTCTTAGTAAATCCTACAATAATGAATGTAACACAATAATTAAATTTAAAAAGAATTGTAAAAATAGGTCCGTCAGTAAATTATATCTGATGGACCTTGTAAGAATAACATAATTGATTAAAACTATATGTATGTACTTATATTTAATTATTACATTATTAAATAGGAACCAATTTTATTGATATATTATTTAGCTAATTAATTAATAAATGTAAGAAGTAATCCTCTTAAAATAAATATTATCAACCCGTAAGTACGTTTTTGTATTTGATCAAATTTATTAAATAAAAATACATTTGAAACGAAGCGAAAGTGATGTTCCTTGGTGTATAACAAATAATATTGTCTGTTAAAGTGCAATAAAAAATTAAATATTCTGTTTAATGTTCACCACCTTCGTTTGGGTTAGTACACTTTTGGTATACTCATATAATATGGTAACTCAGCATGTTAGGTACTTGTATTTTCATATTAATTAAACACTGAATATAAAGCAAATCGGTAAATGTCTATGTTTGTAAAAAAAAATGTTTATGTAATATTTGTGTTTATAATATTATTGTCAGGTAATAAAAACATTATTATGATTAAGGTGACATTTCATAATTTCATTGAGTATTGAATGCATGAATAAAAATAGCCACGGTTACCATTATTACACAAATAATAATAATGATGGTTTAAAATTTCAGAGTATTCGAAACGTCAAAGTCGTCTTTATTCTGAAATCAAATTAATCTCGAAAACTATTCGTTGATGTACCTAATTTAGGAACTATGATAGTAATAGGTTGCTATTATTAAGAACTACCCATTGTAATTTCATTAAGTTTTTTAAACGGGCCAGTTTTGTATAGTTAACAGAGAGTATGACGCATAATACTATAGACTATTCGTATAGTATTGTATTTTCTTCGATTGATACAATTTATTAACATACATATTGCTATATTATATTATAGTAATTAGTAGTATTGTTGATAACAATACCGGAAGCACGGACTAAGATATACAGGACTGGACACGACAAGGTTGGAGGGTGTGGGGGGTTGACTACGAAATGTTTTACAACAGGCAGTGTTCGGGGGGATATTTTCCTTTTAGCATTACTAGCGCCGTCTTAGTGGATACTTTTGGAACTAGATGACAATAATGTGATCTAGTTCCATAAGTATCCACTAAGACGGCGCTAGTAATGCTAAAAGGAAAATATCCCCCCGAACTCCGCCTGTTGTAAAACATTTCGTAACCACAATATTCATCTCGTGTCCAGTCCTGTATATCTTAGTCCGTGACCGGAAGCCTGTCCAATATAATAATATAAAGTCGGGGAGATAAAGTATCTTGAAAAATAATAAATAAAACCATAACAATTTATTAATTGTTACTGAATCCATACAAAAGTTCCATTGTTTTATTAATATTTTTTTACAAAGATCGATTTACAATAAAAGACGTCACGTTGGTTTACTTTTGTGGAACGAACTCGTTATTAATAACGAATACAATGAGATACCAGTAGAGTGGTGAAGTTTTTATTTAATGTTTATAATTAGGTACCTAGTTAAACTATGTATTATCAGTAAGTATAGTATTATTATTAAAATACAACTTGAATTCCATTCGCAATTTTAAAATTTGAGATTTTTTTCCAAAAGTAATAGTTTAAGCAGTACAATGACCATGAATGTAAGTACATATTCATATTTAATTATATCTACTTTCTAAGTTACGTACCTAAGTATACGCCAATAATATTGTATGAATACTTCTACGTTCTTCTTCTTTATGAAGCCTTACAACTCTATAAGAATTTTAGCCACCACGATCCTGGATTTTTTCTTTCCATTCGGTTGTCGCTAATATTTCCAGGTCAATCCATTCATAGTTTCTCAGACCTACATCTAGGTCTTCTTCCTGTTGACTTTTACTCAATTGCCACCCCACCTAAATTTCGTCCAACCTCCGAACAACCAACGTGTGAGCTCTGACAAGTCCATTCGTGAAGAAACTTTTGTTTTTCGTCCACGTCTCGACGACGCCACCGGGTACCTGAGTTATCCATATGCATCCAGACTAGATGATGAGCTAAAAGATATTCACGTACCACGGTGGACAGAAGGAGCCGGCAGATGAGTTTTCAACTACCGACCAGTATCTCAATTGTTCATCACAGTAATATCTCAACCCCAAAACACTTTCTCCCTCTTTTATTAATACTTATAATGTTAATAAATCCCATGTATATATCATGTGTCATTCTTTCACCGACTAATGGGTATATTTATGTATTTTTGATTATGTCAGCCTCTAGTGTATTGTATCGTGCCCTCTAAAAAATATATTGCTGACTTTACCGTTATCGTATGCCACCCTCTTGGTATTCATAATTTATATTATGTATGCCATTAAGGAAAATATTACTTGTCTCTCGTTATGCAAAATAAATGCACATATTATTATAAACCATAATCATCCATTCTTTTTGTTTTTCTAATAATATATTTGTTTGGGTTTCTCATAATATGAAATAAAAACCCACAGTATCCGGCGACGTGTCCTCGCCGGCACTACGCGTTTCGGGTCGTGTGAGCGAAGGAAGTCACCGCGTGGAGGCATAAATGCCACCATTTTTAGTCCGAATTAGTCTCCATTGATTCACAAGACATTGACGTTTTTTAGGGAGGACGAGTACGACAAAAACAAAAAAAAAATTAGCACCGTAGACCGTAAATTCGAAATAATTCTATACCTAAATATTTTGTTTGTTCGCACAGAACTTGTTCGACGTCATAACACTACGACATGCATATGCAATAATACCATAGTATATCATACGATAATGCGGTCTGCATCGTATAGTCGGAGTTATACTCCGGTTGAACACATTATAATATATTATGTTGTATCTATATATATATATAGAACCTATCGTATCGCACGGCTGTATAGGACTATAGTGTAGCCTCGTATTATTATACACACAACGTATATTGCCGAGCAAACAGAACGTAGTACAATAATAATATTATTATTACAATATATATAGGTACACATGACGGCATACCTCGTGTTTATTGTCGCTGCGTGTTGACTTATATACACGCGCACAACAGCCGGCTGCTGCTGTCGAAGAACTAAGCCTTTTTGCGAGCAATATATTATTCAGTATTATATTATCATCGTCGGTTTATCATCGACAGAAGTCTACATTATAATAATATCATTGATGTACCGAAACTTTATATTATTATAATAATTAATAATATATTATATGCACGACGTGCGCATATTGTATCCGCGTAGTAGCCGTGGTCGGTGACTAATTTTTTAATTTTTTTTTTGTGCAGACCTGTGGCGAAAGTACCCCGGATGCAGGGGCGTAAAAAGCTTAACATCGTACCATGGTTGTGGTGTATTTTTTTTTTTAATAAGCAAACCGATTGTCTGGTCTTCGGTGGTGTGAATTGCACGATACAACAGTTATTATTGGGTCTGATCGATATCATAGTGGGCACGAGATTTATATGATCAAGGGATGGTTCCGGCAATACAAATATTTATAATATAATATTTGTGTGAATCGTTTCCAATATTGTATTATAATAATTTGACCATAAATTATTAATCTTCAACCTGATGTCTATACCTATGCTGATATGGAAGATATTCTGTATAAAGCATATTGCATAGTGTCTCGGGCTTAAGTACTTTATGATATTATGTACAGCTACAATACTGCTTGTCACTGTACAACCACAGAACGCAGACTTCTATGTAATACATTATACAGAAGTCTGTGCCCCAGAATTACTGTTATTCTATGATAAGCGACACGTAGAGGTTAACATTTACCAGTTATCCTTTTATCAATTACCTAACTTTAAATTTGTATCATACTTTGACATAATGTTTTGTAATAATCACATCTAAAGGTTATACAATATTATGATACATATTCCGTTTTTCTGAAGTTTAATAGATAGTATCGGTGCATATTTTGATATAAGTAAGACCTCTAAAGAAACGCAATATAATTGTAAGGTTCTTGAGCTTTCATTTACATAAATATAAATCAAATTACCAAATATTTCACAAAAGATTTTCATTTTTAAAGTAGGTACAGCCTAGCTTAAGTTATTTTGTCGTTAATAAAATTATTGCATAATATTATTATAACATATTAATGAAAATAGTCTATGCATAATGCACATATTTTGTTTAATTTATTAATTTTATGTTGCAACTATATTTATTATTAGGTAGGTACACATTATTAAGTATATTATCTTTATATTATATAAATTTCAAATATTAAACAATTTTAAATATAATATTCGAAGTACGCCATTATTTAACACAATAATTAGTAATCGATTCAAAGTTTTCGATATTCCCAGACATTTTTAAACATCCCCCGAAATTTCCCAGCACTAGATGAGTGATATCTAAAGCTTAAACGTACAAATACGATAAAAAAAAAAATGAAACACGAACCCCCGTAAACCTCTCTAGACAATAGAGGATACCTATAGGCTTGAACTATTGCGATTGTTTTCTGTGCCGGTTTGTGAGAATGAAAAATGTATATCTATAAAAGTATACACCTAACTTGTTTACATTTACAATTTTTTTTTATTCAAAAAATAAATACTTTGTAATACGTTTAAAAAAAAGTATTTTTTTATTCGCTTATTTTGGAAGCCTGCAACTCCACTAAATATTATTATTATTAGCAAATCTGCAAATGTATTGATATCGGAATTATTTATTGATACATCATATTCATATATTATAACATGGCTGCCACAGTGTCATAATCTGAACGAATGTTTTTAGAGCGAAAATTGATTATTATAGTAAAACAAAATATTATGTTTCTCGCGATGAGAAAAAGTCCAATGCAAAACAATATCGTTGTTGTACAAAACAAAACTGTGTTTTAAAAGTTACCCAAAATATAATGTTACGTACCTAGTGATGTATTATATTATGTTAACCGAAGCTTGTATTATGGTTCGCATTCGGGATTGCGTCAGACGACTTAAAGCAATTCTGATTCCGTTAGCTAAATGGTTGTAAAATTAGTTACCACCGTTGTGCAGTCAATTTATAGTTCGTGAAACAGGTTGGATAGCTTTGTTTTTAAAATGTTTGACAGACTGAAAACACAGACACTAAAACAAAAAGTGAATTAAATGTTATCATTAAAATCTGAGCCTTTAATTGTGTAGAAATTAACTCACTTTTCATGTAAACCCAAAAGATGTACAATTGTATAAAGACACATTGCCGAATTACAATTTTCGATACCTTTTAATAATATGTACGGATATGCTTAAGCATCAACATTTTAATTATCCAAGTTTCTAAGTTACAGCACATCATGAAGATGGATCATTTTATTTATTAAATTCTGAAACAAACGAATAACTACTGTTATGCAAAAGAATAATCAGGAGTGAAAGTGATGACCAAGCGGTTTCAATAGGTACCTTTTTTAACAGGTTAAAATGTAACAATAGGGAATGTAGAACATCACTGTATTTTTCTATTTAAATGTTCGTTGTATAATCTTCATAAACACTGCAGTATATTACTATCATTGGATATTATTAATTAGTAGGTAAACTACATCAAATTTGTAACCAGACAATTATGACACATAACAATATAATATATATATGGAAAATGTGAATATGGTGTCATATTAATAAATCAAAAATCAATAAACGATAACAGTTGACGTTTAGATATTTTTAAATTCATTCATCATAATAATTTCATACAGGTAGTTTAATATGAGTTTTTAATCATTTGATTCAACTTAAGGGTTACATTTCAGAGCACCACAGTGCACCACCGTTGAGATGTATAAGGTCCGACCAAGGTAATCGTGGTCGCAGCATCGCCAAAATTAACCTTAATTGCGTATTTGGCAAAACAAAATTTTGTATCATGACTATCACATGACTCAAAAAATAAAGACTGTATCATTTTTTTTATAGGAAAATTATGATATTATTGAGCGCAGGTTTCGTGCTCTAAAAATTGTTAATATTGTTGTTTTTTTATATTACAGTGATAAATGAAGGGTATTTATTTTTTTGAACGAACGTCTCTACCGAAGTCCCGATCGTATAATGTTTAAATATGTATATAACACGGCGATTTTTAATTACACCCACTCACATCTTATGTACTTCAATTGTACATTTACAAATTAAATCACAACGTATCTAATGATATAACAGTATAAGACCAATAATACCCACTAAAGTTTGACGGACTGCGCAGAACAGTACAATACATAATATACTCTAAATAACTTCATAATAATGGTCGTCGACGCGTATGAATAACTGTCTATCCTTACAAGGAACATAACATCGTGAACAATGTAGGTGAAATGGTCCGAGTTTTCATGATTTTGATTTACATCTCGACGTGCCATCCTTGGCCTGTATAATCTTTGGGAAACTCGTGACTATATTCGTCGGGCCGGAAATGATTTGGACTAGCAAATATAAGATATGCTCCTCTGGAATTCCGTCAACACTATTATTGGGTAATCGCGAATACAACTATCGAACATCAAACGGTGAAGAATGCTGATAATAATTTATTCCCGTCGTCGTGGTCAGTCTACTGCGGGAAGAAAACGAAATCGCCCCGGACTTTATTTTGGTGTCTGTTTGATGCAAGTACGTCTTGATCGAACCATTTTCGCGTCACTGTTCGTGAATGACCAAGAAAAAAAATGTTGGGTGATTTTCGTACATTGGATGTATAGTGTATTCGGTATGATTCACTGGGAAACCACAGATTATTAATTTAACAAAGTGTTCATTTAAATTCTGCTTTTTAGAATATTAAAGTATATTTTAATTTGAGGACCATATTTTCAATTATTTAGATGCTTCACACAATGTATGGAGTGTCACTTGTGGTGACCAGGGCTTGTTATAAAAATAAAATTATGATTTTCAATACATTTTTGTTTGTACGAAATATAAAACGATTATTATTCATATATAAATTATTGCCTTTTTCAATTTAACTATACATTTTTATAATATATTTTTTTTTTTAATTCAATTTTTATTTTACATTTGATTTTTCTTAGAATATTTGTAATGATTTGTATCAATATTTAAACTCGATTTATAGTAAACTGTACTATGCTTACTCTATATGTAGGTACTAAGTACACGTAAACTGCTTTTTTCAAATAAGAACCAATTTTTATTACTGAAAAATGTTTTTTTTTTTAATATTGTTGCACGTAACTCGAATAAATTAAACTTTTTCTGTCAAAAATTGACATTTGTAATGAATGGGGTGGCAAAATAAATTAACGCCTGTGCTCAAGATTGAGAATTTGCCTCACAGGCTGCAAAAGTAATATAATTAGGGCGTTTGGTGTAGCACTGTCTCGAGTGGATGGTTTTTCGTTTAAAATAATAATTTCAAAGTACATTTTTTTTTACAAATAATATTAATAACACGCTCATAAGTAGGTACATAACTTGTATTTAAAACATGTTTTTACATGTTTATAAATGTGTTCTTATTTGGGAACCGATTGGTATATATTCTAGAGACATTATTGAAATTAATAACATAGACGACACTCAAGATAAAAATCATCCTTAAGCACGACAGAGTTGGATTTCTTACATATACGTATGCTAAATTGTTTGAATAAACAATAAAAAAAAAGAAAACATCTTATACATAATGTTTAATTGTTCAAATATATTATTGATCGATTTTGTATTTAAGTTTTTGAAAACCATGTGAGTCTATTGAATTTAAAAATATTACTTTTCGAGCTTTTTATTATCAAAACTTAATATAGATATTATGTGATTAAGTTACACGGATGGAGTGGATTGCTTTTATAATGATAAATATAAAAAAAAAACTTAGTAAGACCAGATTTGGACATTTGCCACAAAAAAAAAATCCATGCCAAAATATATTTTATAAAATTCAAAAATACATAATAATATCAATACCAATTACGAAGACGAACAATATCCGTAAAATGTATTAATTGTTTTATCATAGCAAGGGTAGTAGATCAATGTGTGTAAAATTATTGATTGTTATAAGTTTATCATTATAAATTTGGTTTTTTTTTTTAAACAAATTATATTTTTAATAGTACCAGTGTAAAAAGTGAAAATAACGCTTAAATTAGTAAGTAGGTAAGCACGATAATTTATTTTTGGGCATCAGAAAGAATACTTTTAGCTGAACATAAACAGTTGGTTGAGAAGTGCTAATAATTGCAAGTGATTACAAATACGTATTTAAAACAATAATTTAAGTATTCAAAATATTAAATTCAAAATACTTAAATACACATATTATTTTATTTCATTATTTGAGAAATTCCTCTTATTTCAAAATATACCATACGCGTAATAAATCTAATAAAAAGCTAAAGTCTAACAGTATATTTTGTATGTGTGTATATATGTATGTGTGTTGGGTTTAATATTAACGAAAACTGTTTTATTTTTAAGAAAGATTATTATAAACATACAATCTTCAACAACGATTATCATTTTTAATTAAGACCAAAAGTATATTTTCAAAACATTTTATTGCTGTCCAAATTATAAGACTGATCTAACGGTTCAAGAACTATAACCATTGAAAGTTTTAAAGTTTTGAAGGTACAATGAATATTAAACACGATGATAAAAATATAACTTATCCATTTTTGCCCATTATAACTAAATGGCGTAATTTCTAACATTTTGAAAAATTTTAAATTTTAAATCTTTTTTCAAAACAACGGTGGCTAACAAAATACAGTTGCTTTCGGAATTTAAAATTTTCAAAAAATCTAAGATTTATTACCTTTATGCTCAATTCGAAAATTAAATACACATAAGTATAAATATTAAAAATCTGGATATTAAATGAAAAAATATTTTCAAAGATTCAGCTGTTGAAACGAATCAACTACCAACCTACCTATTTTAAACTGGAGTTGAATGATCACAAACTTATTTTTAAAGTATAGTTTTTTTCAGTTAAATAATATTATTAGATGTACCCTTAATATCATAATATACAGCGTTCAGCCAATAATCTCTTAATATTATATTATTAAATTATTTGTGACTTGTACAGAATATTGAAGTCATACTCGCATACTATTTAACACTAAAAATATGGCTGGAAAGTTTCTAAAGAATAATACTGTGAAAAACCCTTATCTCTTCTTAAATACTTTTTTCTTTTAAATCAACATAGCTTATTATAAGCTTTGACGATATTTGATGAGTTATTAGCTTATATTTATCAATATAATAATACTATTAATAATTACTATTGTTACGTAAAGGAACGTTAACACTAAATACTTTATTTTGTTGAGTACCTATTGCATTGTTCATATAATTTACCATAGTAATTATTAAATCGTCAGTGGTTGCGATGTGATGATATGCTCACGTTTAATCACGTTTAGGTCTAACTGGATAGTTTCTTGCATAATATTACAGCTGAAATTATAAATAGTATAAATACCTTACATCCATAAATTTAATACATACCTGTATAAATAAAATCAAACGATACGATTTTATGAATTTTTCTACTGTCTATCGAAGGTCAAAGTCATTTAGTCACGAAGAACTGAGAGCCGCGACTATTGCTTTTTTTTTATTTTTGTTTTGTCGTAGTTTTTATTGTTATTGTTTAGCACATAAAAATGGATAAAAATATACAAAATATCATTGCATTTGTTGTAGAATCAAAAGTTAGATTTTCTTCGAGATACAGATAACTCGGGCGTTGACCCCGATTTTGTAAAAAAAAAAAGTAGGTACAAGGTGTTTTTATCATAATAAAACGATAAAAAAGTATTTTTATTATAAGTACCTTTAAAATTTTAAAATTACAATCCCGACGTACTTTGGCAAAAAGCATTTGCAAAATTGCCAAATATAACGATGCTCTTATAACCGACTTATAACCAGTGTTATGGAAAGCTTCGCGTTCACTGGCGCGTTAAATATAAGAAATTAAAAGTTTCTAGTATAAACACATTTTGACCGAACACCAAAAACCTAAACATTTTCTGATGACAACTCAGAGTCTCTCGGACCGGATCAACTGATGGGAAACAACCTTTTAGTATTCCTCATTGTAAAGTCTATTCCTTGTTTAACAACTTAGTCCTTACACGACTATTTAAACTTATATTAATCATATTTTATGTAGCCCATCAATTTTGTATTCAACACTAAGTCATTGTAGCTATTTTAGTAAATACAATTTACCTAAAAAACTTTTTTTTACGAATGGCCACTGCTTCAGTGGTTTCACTGCATACTATACTTAACCCAAACAATAGGTATATATATTAGATAGGTACTTTATAATTATAAATAATTACACCGACGATATTAGTTTTTTAATTGAAATAGCACTCTAATTCTTATGGCAAATATTTGTATGTGTATATAGGTTATATTTTTGGGTTGTCCAGTCATCGTGAGTGTTTTGTGGTATCTGTGCAAACTATTAGACGCTACTATCATAACGAAATTTAAAAACGAAATAGTCTCGGTAAGAACAAATATTTAGACATGGTTGTTTAAGATTGTTTTTTAAATTTTAATCTGAAATAATAATTATAACAACAAATTAGATACTTCAGTAGGTAGATATAGCTAAAAATTAATTAATATTTATATATATTTTGTATTTAAGTGATACCTAAACGCAATATTATTGTTAGGTACTTATTAAAATATGCACAGGAATTTTTCATAATATTAATTATGAGTTAGCGAAATTTTTTCATCGGATTGAACATTTTTACCAGTATACAATAATATTAGTGCTGAAAAACACAATTTTTTTTATGAATGAGTGTATTCCGTTCTCGCGCAACAACATACACAATCGATCGTCGGGCATAAAAATATAACAACGTTGTTCGATTGTATCCATATGAAATTACGATAAAATTAAGATAAAACATCATATTAATATTATCTGATATTAAGTAACAACTGTGCACGCGGCAGATGCGACAGTAAAAGTCTACAAAAAATTCAATAGCCGCCCGACAATAATATTGTTCCTTCTAGATCTCCATCCATCCATAATATCCGTACAGCTTCATCCGTAAGTATGGAAGATGTACACCAACTTCGCTGGTAATATACAACCGACCTAGGTACAGGTAGTTAGGACAGGTACTAAAACGGGGCCTTTGGGGGGGGGCGTAAGAGCGGGCCCAACACAACGCACGCATTTGAGTTGTCGCGCGCGAGGGATAAAAAAATGAAAAGGGTCCGTAGGCGCTCTCTGACGGGTCTGATCGGCAGCAGCCACCGACACCCCCTTTGCGCCGTTCCAACGGCGAGCGGTGGTAGTAGTCCTGCTCATTATACCGAAGCGAAAACACGCTGTGCAATCTCCGCCGTATACGACGCCGCCGCCGCCGTCGGTTCGCGCTCAGTGTAAGCCGCCGCCGACAGTGTGTTATCAACGAAATACGACGCCCCCACGTGTCTGCGTGTCGCCGCGGACAATTTTTTTTTATTTTCCGTTTATTTATCGTTTGTCGTTCCGGTTCTCGTTTCGTTCGTTCGCCCGTCTGACGTCTCCCACTCGCTAACGCTCCTCTACGTCTATAATCTCTCAACGACCCGTCTATCTCTTTATCTCATTCTCCGTCTCTGTTTACGATCCTTCTCGTAATCAAATTCTCACAAACTCGCTCTCTCTTCTCTCCCTCTCTCTGTGCGTACTCTCTGTACCTCTCCGAAACAACCCGACCGACCGACACACACATACGCACGCGCGGGACATGACTTAGTCGTCTAGCCACGGACGGCATAACAACGTTGAAAGGGTCGTCGGATCCGTTCGCCGGTGCAACCAGTGCAGGTATCACGACTGCCGTCATACCGACCGATACCGCACAGACTCATCGCAGGAGGCGTTTGGTGATCGGTTACCACGACCGCGGTGTACAGCAACAGGAGCAACACGTGATCGCCACCTCCGCCGCTACCACTGGTTGTGACTTGTGCGACATCAGTGACCACCACCAGCACCAGCACCACCATAATCATCAGCAGCAGCATCTCCACCACACCGGCGTATCCGTTGCCGCTACCACCGCAGTCGTTGAAAACTTCACGGTTCAGCTGACTCCACAGTCACTCAACGCTCCGCCGCCGCCTTCGCAGTGCTCTTGTTACGCTTTTCCGGCAGATCAGCACCAGCATATACGTCCGTCGATCGGACCCGTCCGATTTCGTGGTAACTGCAGACTGGCAGTCAGGACGTTACCGTACCCACAGCCACAACAGCTTCCATTTCCGGCCACTAGCGCGGCACTGAACCACCACCACCAGCCCCAACTGGCGGACGGACTCTGTCACTGTCGTGTCGCCACCGCCTTGGCCGCCAATCAACACCAGCACCAGCTGTCGCACCAACAGATGCTATTCGTGCCGTTTTCCATGCCCGCCAACTACGGCAATCACATCGCGTGTCCAGCGCAACCGTCTGCCTCTGCCGGTGGCGGATCGGCAGCCGCAGCAGCCGCCGCGGCCGCAGCTGCAGCGGCTGTGGCCACGCTTTCCAACGGTGGCAACCCGAACTCGGTCAGCCCGTCAGCCGCGGCAATCGTGAACGGCAATGCAGCAGCAGGACTTAAGGTACGTCAGTTTGAATTTCAAGTAGGTCTAGTAGATACCAAGTAAATCACCATCAGGTCATACAGCAGTAACGACTGAGCACGTTGACATAAAAACAGAGATTGCCGTTGCCGTACGAAGGCGATATGATGACATTATGTACTGCTCGTTTTCTGTTTAACCGATAAAGCAACTCCGGAACCGTTCTGGCTTACAAATCGATGTTTCATTGGCATAACGCGTGTCATATTCATAGTTGATAAACGTTGTAAGATTAATGGGACCCGCTTATGGGCGAGATATTTTATACCATGGGGGGTCACTATAGCCTAATGGGAAAAAATATCGCAAGACGAGAAAATTCCCGCCTTAATAGATCACAGAATAAAAGCAGAATCAAAGTACCTATACTTACTTTTAAAAGTTGTACTCCGATAATAATCTGTGAACAATTTTTAATATTTATATCCTGTGTTTATCGTAGAAAATATTTTGCGTCATAATTCTATTTAATTTTTCATTATAGGTACAATAAAATATTCTAATATATAGAGATTCTGCGGTCTCTCGGGTATTATAATTATAATTTGTAAAAATGACTTATTTGTAGTCAAACCAAAACGGAAGTGATTCTATCCATGATACGTAATTATCTGCGGATATTTGTATACGGTAAACCAAGAATAAACCATTTATACCACCACGCGTTTCATCAATGTTGTGATCACGTACTTTAGTGTAGTGGTAACACTGATGGTAAGTAAGAGTCCAACTTCACAGAACTTAAATTCGCTGAAACACTGTGTACGATTACTCAAAATCAACTTCAGATATTCTTTGGTGTATCAAAATAAATTAAAATTTGCTATTGATTTTTAGTGCACTTTCAGAAAAAAAAACATTACAAGTATGAAATATATTATATTAAAGTCTTTCTTACTTCAAACGAGTTTTTGTATCCAATAATTTTATAAATGTATAATTCAATAGAAATGGTTATATTTAGATAATGAGTTATATTTAGACCAAATGTAATCATAGTTTTTCCATAATATTTTGTTGCAAGACATTTATGTACAAGTGGTTCTGCAATCTCTGTACAACTTTTGATTACCTATACCTAGAATGAAATCTCAGATTTTTTTTAAAAACGTATATTTCTGGCTGTGACACGTTGAATGGTCGTAGACAATTTTTTTCTTGTTATAGATGAAAAAGAACTTTATTTGTGTTTTTTTAGAATTGTATTTTTTTATACATAAATATCTTGCATAAATTATGAAAAAAAAACCAATCACATTTTCATTGCGTATAAAAATGTACAAAATTTGAAAACAAAATAACTGTCTTCCGTAACAATGAAAACATTTATCTCTTTTCTAACAAAACATAATAATACTATTATTGTTCCGCTCAATATTTGTAGCAACTCGTGCACCTACTGATTAAATACGGAAACGCAATTTGACAGCTCAATCTACCCACTGTTGCTACATCTTTATTTTTCCCTAGTGCAATATCAACAATTAATAATACTCATACCTGTATTATGTGTAAACTTTAAACTTTAAAACTTTAGTTGTTAAGTGTACAGTGTGTACATTCATGGTTCCATGGTTTCATAGTGCAATTTGTGATATTATCTATCGGCTATTACTAAAATATCACGTACTTCTACAATATTATTACTGTATATTTAATAGTAAAATATAAGTTTAAACATACATTTTATCATGATAATAATATTAAAAATATGAAAATTAAGTATCATATTGTTATTATTATTACTATTATTATTATTATCATTATTATTGTTATATTATTACTACTTTATGAGTATAATATCAATAACGACATATTTTTAGAACTAATGGGACGCATATTGTGTTGGCATTTCCTAAAGTGTAATGAATGAGTCCCGTAAAATCATAAATTTATTTACGCGTGGATAATACCTACCATCTACCTTTATCATTATGATTTAGTTTTGAGTATTAATATACAACGGAAAGGTCGTTTAATAGCTTCCTAAAGAAAAACATTTTTTTTTTGATATGAAAGTATAGCGGATAGTAACTATTTTCTGCCTCGGTTCTACGTCAAAGTTAAACTCAGGTATAATATAATAATATAAGACCACGATGGCGTATTGGCGTATGAAACCATGTTTTTAAAATATTTCTTGACGTGCCGCTTCTATTGAAATTGGTGAGCACATTAGTAAAATACCTCTCAAAACTTCAAAATAAATAGGGTGTTTTGTAAAAACATAATAATAATAATAATGTTTCCTTACCTTCACCAGAACTCGAATTTCTTTTCCCTTTGCGATAATTCCCCGCCGACCCGGTTCTTTGATGGATGTATTGTAACTATACATATATGGAGGAAAAAAAGTTTTGCAATCGTTGTAATGAACTGTACAAACATTTTCAACCTCTCCGATGTTAATTTTGTTGTACTATATTATATTAATAATATTATGATCAGCAAAAAAACTACGTCTACAAAGTATGCGGGTCTATTCATAATAATATTATTATATTATAATTGATAGGTCCAGTGGTGGTTATTTTTTTTCATATTCCGCACCGTATTCGCTGCCTTTATCGTCCTCCAAGGATTACAGAAGCCAGGAGTCGCAAAAAAATAAACACAGTTTCTTCGTCCAAGTTTTAAAGAACCGACTTTGGTGGGATTTATTACAAATCCACTCGGGTTTCAGGGACGGTTCACGTTGTTGCACTAAACCTACACACCGCAAGGAAGCTTTTTCGGGGATTAGTGGATCGTGTGTGTGTGTGTGTGTGTGTGTGTGTGTGTGTGTGTGTGTGTGTGTGTGTGTGTGTGTGTGTGTGTGTGTGTGTGTGTGTGTGTGTGTGTGTACAAGTAACGACGAAGCGTTCGGCGATAGACGTAGGTGATAGGTACAAGAAAAAGCCACACAGTGGACACTCTTGATTAAATGATTAATTTTGGTTTGCCGCCCACGGATTAATGACCGTGCAACGAATTCATTCCGAGTAGATTACATCGATGTTAAACTGAACCCATGTATAATTTAAAAAAATATTTCGAATCACTCAGTTATGAATCGTCAAATGTATAGACTATAATAGTCTACTACTAACTGACTCGTTGCAAATCACGTATATTATTATTTTATCGACGAAAAGTCATCCCGTTCTGGATAGAACGAATAAGACAGACATTTTTTCGGAGTAACGATCGAGACGGGGAAAAAAACTAAATTACCTCCTTCAAAATTCCACCTACCCACCCACCCACCCACACACACACACACACACACACCTAACCACCAGTGATCACACTGATTGCAGATTGCCGCTCCAATAACATACACTGCAGAAAGTCAAATGCCATTGCAATTACTCTTAGATGTGTGTGTGTGTGTGTGTGTGTGTGCACGTAAATCTGTCTGGGGTGTTTCCTTTAATCCTGCTCTCCGGTGCCGTATCTGAGACGATCGCCGGCGGATTAATTGAAAAGCACGCTGGTTCCGGACGCCCTCGTTTGGTTTTCACCCCTCGCCGACCGTCGACTGCCCTCGTCGACCGGGTGTGTTCAACCTACACCTCGCTCGTATCGGACTACGCAAGTCCACGGCCGTGTGTGTATATTATATTCCGCAATAATACCATTACGACTATAATTCGTTCTAGTTTGGTTTTAACGCAAAAACGAATGTCGTTTGATGGCATTGTCTGCCGGCCGGATTAGTCCGGATAACGACCGAATAAACGACGCGCCGACGAAAACGCACCCCGTACGCTGATTGGAATTTAATTTAATTTTTTTTAATGTCAATACAGAGGATAGCTGTATTTAAAACACAGGCAGAGAGCCAAAAAAAATTACACAAAACACACAGAGAGTTCGTAATTTTTACATTAATGCATTAATATATTAGTTTATAATTTATTATATTTATATAAAACTAAAAAAAAATTGTATTTCATTTTTAATAAATATTATTGTTCCTATTGATGACATTTCCGGTGAGTCGTATATGACTAAAAAAAATAGTATTTTTCTCTTTCATTCATTGCTATCAGTGATGACGATGATGATGACTTTTCGACTAGGAAATTCGATTTTCAATTTGTTTTTACGAGTTCTGTCCATTGTATTGTTTATTTTATGAATGTTGTTTATTCCATACGGTATAGATGCATAGCTTATACACTTTATTGCTTTGGCCTTTTACTTAAGTTGTAACCTCTGTTTGACGTATGAAGTTCAGTTCCAGCTCAAACGTGTTTCGAATTTATAATTACAAACTATTCTCATATAAACGTTTTGACAACAATATACTGATATAATGCTTTGGAGTTAAAAAAAATGAATTTAACGAAGATCCAAAGGAATTTTTTTTAGTGATTTTCATCAGAATTTCAAGATTTTTTTCTTCATAACTTGACGTTGTTGGTACATTGTACATAAAAATTTTACACATATATCGTCAAAGTTGGGACATAAAAATTTAAACGCGCTTCAGTGCGCACATTTCCGTATAGGTAAGAATTTTTGTATTGTCTTTCCTGTGAAGCAGTTTCCTTTGTTCAAAAATAAAAATAATAGTGTTTCAAGGAGCTATGATTGCCGGAAAAAAACACAGAAGCACCTCATCCGCAATAATAGTAGTGCGTTTACGAAAAGTCCATACATGGTTAATGTCAAACGGAGCTTTGCAATACGCGTATCCTGCACGTCTGAGTGAACCAAAAATCTGTTGGACGGTCGATTTACGTGTCAGATAAAACTTAGACGGTAAAAAAAAATACGATAAAAACCGTTTGTCTGTCTCCGACAGTTAGTATTACAATCCAACACGGACTGTAGTACAGCCCCACGAAATAGTCACAGTTTATAATATACTATGGACTAGGTACATCATTTTGAATAATGTTTAGCACCGGCCGGGGGTTTTCGTCGTTATAATATTATATACTTCAAGTTTATTGTTTGTTTTTTTTTTTATATAATTTAGGTTCGATTTAAGTCATTCGAAAAATTACAGACAAAAGTAATCGGTAAAATTCCCCAAAAAAGGCATCATGATGATGATTTAAAAAATAATATCACAATATAACAAGTCATATATTAATATTACTATCTAATCGCGAATTATTGTTGTAGTTCCGGTGCCTCGGAGGCCGAAAACGGAAAATGAATTTAACAAAAGATGTTTTTCATAATGGCCTTTATACAGCGACGGTGTACAATAATAAAATATATGTGTGTGCATGCGCGTGATGGTTGTCGTCGTCGTCGTCGTCGTCGTGTTGCTGTGCGGTGGTGGCGAATAGATTTATGTTCGTTTCCAGTAAAATTTATTTCCATCTCCGACTCATTAGAAGAAACCGTAATGAGGGCGTACTGCACAGTCCATTAACAAAAGAGCACTACTCTTAGGGAACTCGGCCGGAATCGTACAGTTGTAGTTAGCTGTCGTCCGTTCAGCGAGACGTGGACGCGGCGGTGGAGGTGGGTGTTGGAAAGAAGAAGAAGATGAAGACGAGAACGACGATGGTAATAATAATAAATATGTTCTCGGCGAGTGAACTCTCGAAAAAATCGTCTTTTTACGGAAAACTTTATCGTTCGGAATCGAGGAAAATAATATTCTAGTAATATTACTATTATTATTTTTTTTTTCCCCGGTGGAGAGTAATGACAGCGATTTTCACAAGAACCCGTCGTCATAATATAGTATCTAGTATCTACTCATCTGCGTCGTTTACCACTCACTCCAGCGAAAACCCTTTGATCTGTTATATCGTACATGACCGTACATAGATAGAGCGATACAGATGCACGTGTACAGTATCAGTTCACAGTATCATGCACAGTATCATGTGTAGTACGGACTACGGATGATAGGTACGAAAGTTGCATACGTTCGGACTCTAAATAATCTAATATATAAATATTATTACATAATATAATAATTGAAATCCATCGTTTTTGAAGTTAAACTTCTTATGTGAGGGGTATTGAAAAAAAAGAGAGTGACGCTCGGGCGTCACGGACGCTCGCGCGTCACGAAAACGGTACGATGTTTTGTTTATAAAGTTTTTGATATTTTCCGTTTCAATATTTTGTAATCTTTTTGGAAACATATCATATGATATTATAAACAAACCAGTATAAACGTATAAACCATGATAAAATAACATGGTATGATGGCAACGAACTGAATATCGTCGGAGTTTGCGCATTTCATTGTATCCAGTTCTCCTCATAATGCACTATGTATATATATTGATCATGAAAACCAATGAAAAGCGGCGAACTGGATACAGCTCTGTATGATGGTCGGCGGGGTAAGGGGTATGCGTATCATAAAGTTGCCAGCATACCATGTTATTTTATCATGGTATAAACAATATTCCGTAGTCAAGTTGATAAAAGCGAAAACGCATATATAATAAATATTCCAGAGTGCGCGATAATATAATATAATATAATATAATATACTATTTTTAGGTGAGTCAAATTATGTATATTCAAAATATAACTCGATGAATTTCATCATATTATATGACTATACTATAAGTATTTAATAAATAATAATAATAATAATAATTAATATTTAGTTAATATTTGACACATTTACAATGACCAACGCACCTATATTTTTCAAATAGTATATAATACTCTGATGGTTCAATTGTATAATGATATGACATAATTTGATATTACTCAATATATATGTCTATGGTCTATTTTCTTTCTTTTTCACTCACTCACGTGTACCATTCAAAAGAAGTTTAACTTCCCGCGCGCGTACTGGTAACACACATACTTTTTTTTTTTTTGTACGACTTATTTCGAAATTGTTGTATAAATTGGTGTACCTTTATACGTATATAATATAATTATAAGTTATAATATTTTATGTGTACAGGCAAATCAATTTTTATAATTTATAATAATGCGATCAATGATAATATATTGTAATGGTATCAGACCATCGTCTAGTGGATTTCGATATTATTGGCAAATGTCATTCATGCCAAAACGGACGGCTATAAAGGGGGAGGGCACGATCGTGTACGTATTATATTATCGTCCAGTATTGTTAGAGAAAAACGAAGCCTTTAATCACGCGTGCGATATTTGGGCCTTTGTGCATAATATACAGTCCAGTAATGAAGAACTCTAGCCTTTTCGAATTGTTACTGTTCGGTCGCTTTTACTGCGATAGATAAAGATACGTATAGAAAACAATATATTCGTACAAAATATTGTATACATCGTACATAAGAAGAAAAAAATATAAATTGTGGTGGGGTAAACACAAGAGTTCAAAACTGTACACCAGCGCGACTTCATTAAACTTTGCACACTTCAATACGAGTTCTAAATCCACGTAATCATATTTTTGAAATATTAAAAAATAATATAAGTTCTAGGTTTGATTCGATAATATTATTTTACTATTTTAGAAAAACCTATGTCCACGAGCCGATACCTAATAGATTTTTCTAGTATAATATTACAAAAACAAACTAACCATATTGTATTGCTATAATTGCAGTATTTACTTAATATAAAATACTAAATTTCAAAATTAGTACGTAAAATAAATTTAATAATACCAATCACATATTTTAGGGGTATTAGTTTTTTATATTGGTCGATTCCAAACATTTACGTTATTAGAAGTTAGAACTAACAAAAAGCAATTAAACATTATGTTATATTTTATAGGCAATATTGTTATTATAACGCTGCAAACGAATTAATTATTTTTTAGGAAATACCAACTGATGTCGGCCAGACAGATACCAAACCATAATATCATAATTATTTGTATTATCATGTTCCCCAGTCTGAAGTCGGCATATTATTGTTCAGAGTGCAGACGGTCGGAAACACATTTTACAAACCGTCAAGTCCGCTGGAACGCGAATGCGACGTTTTACACAACAATAATACAGCGGAATGGAAATATTTCTAGTTAATTAATTCACGAACCCTCGTCAAGGCAGTAGCACGTCGTTAATTCTTTTTGAAGTCAAATCGACCACGACAGCGGTTACGTTTCGGACCCACCGGCCACCAAAGAAATTACTAAAGATTCAACGAACGATGAACAAAATCAATCTTTAAGCGCGTATGTCTATAGATACATGAGTCAAAGCATTTGTAGTGGGTTTTTTTTGGGGTGGGAGGAATAAGTGGAAAACACCTAGCATGTCATGTACAAACAAAGTGGCGTTTTAAAGTATAAATTATACTTTACGCAAATAGAAATAATAATAATAATAAGTGTATGAAAAATAATATTTAAATTAGGTTTGAGCATCACAAATTCAAATTCCTCGTTGCCCTTATCTTTATGCAAATATATGTATTATTATAGTTATATAATACTATCATGGTATTAGTTTTCACAGTAGTTTGACTGCCATCGTGCCGCCGACTGGCTTAATAAATATATACTGTCGAGATCGGCCATTATAGACACATTGTCTATATCTTGACAATCTTATGTGCAGAATTCACAAAATTATGGCGTAATATAGTATATATTATGCTATACATGAATAGTATAATATTATAGTACCTATATAATACATATTACCAATATGCATATAACGTCATGTATTATAAAGAAATAACTAAGCACATATTTTTGTGAATATAAACTACAATATTATATTTATAGCTTTTTTTTAAAAAACCTATCATTTCATAAAATATCTAAAAAAATAAAAAAAAAAAGTTATGGGAGGATCTGGCCCCATACCACCCGGGATACGCCCCCGAGATAGTATTGTACATACATATATTATAATGATACAGTGTGCAAGCGTATGGGTATAATTTTTTTCTTTTTTTTTTAATCTCGAGTCGCTTCATAAAAAGTAATATATAACATTATCGTTATTACTATTATTATTATATACGAATTTTATTAATCGAGTGTCACTGTATTTCGAGAGTGACCTCTTTTGCTGCAGCTCAAACCCTATCACTCTCCCTGTCTCTCTGTCGCTCTGTCGCTCTGCCTTTCCCCCCGCACCCTGCTGCACAAGGCGCTTGCAAAATATTGTTACTTTTTATCCCCCTCCCCTCTCCAACAATATCGATAAAATGAGACTAATGCAGTCATCAATACACGTCAAGCACATACCGTCACGAATAACTCTCGCTAAAGTATTTTTATTACTGTTAAATTTTTTTGAGCGACAATTTTCAATCTGTTTGATCACGTCCCGATATGGTTATTATTATTTTAATTTCCTTTTTGGTTAGTCGTAAACATAATATTTTAGTTCTCATATTGGTATATAAAATATTTTGAGTGAAAAACACATTCATCCTCGTGATGGATATTATATTATGTATACCTTGGTATCCACTATCCTTTTACTAGTTACTAGGTATACTTGGTATACTCGGCACAAAACAAATTTAAATTGTTTCCCTTGGAAACTATACAACTGTTTATTACCATCTGTTTGATGATATATTATGAGATATATTTTATCTGTATTCCATGTATATCATATTATATTCTGACACAAACATAGCCAACACATAACGATAACAATTTTGTGATAGAACAAAATTAATCAAATAAAATATGTTTTTATAATGGCGTATACATAGTATTATTATATTTTTTTTTTGAAAAAAAGAGTAATAATAATATAATATAACCATAGTTTATTTACAGAAAAACTACCGATTGTATTATACGTATTTTATCTGATTCATATTTCAGTAGTTTTCGTAAAATACAAAAAAGACGTATTTTCAAAAACTGAATTTATAAACTATTTGCACTCGACGACGTGGAACGATGACTGTTTTTCAAAGCTATGATTAAAATACGACAACAAAAAACTTTATATAGGATTTCTTGGTATTTGATGAATAATCAATATACGTAATATGAATTATAATGGATTTATAAACAATATTTTTTATTATTATAATTTTCAAAAATAATGTAAACTACATTAATAAAAAGCGGATAAGTTGATTTCTCTCAGCTGTACAGTAGGTTACAAGTGGGTCATTGTATAATGGATTGTATTCAATGATATAATATCATTGAATAAGAAAAATGATTCTGAGCGTAGACGGTTTGTCAGTCTGAATATTTTATATTGCTATTATTTATTATATCATGTAAGTTGAATTAATATTATAATATTATTATTATTATCATTCGTTTCTATGGTGATAAACAAAGCATTAGAAATTAAAATCCCATTTTTATTGGTTTTTCGTAATTTTTCAGTGGTTTTTCTCGTGGCATGAAATAACTATTGATTAAATCGAAAAATCACTTCTTTTAAGTACCATCTCGATTCAATTTGCTAAAATATAAGGTACTATATGTTGAAATAAAAGTACTCCTTCTGGTAGAAATTTTGTATACAGGGTATAAAAAAAAAATAAAAAAATACTAAAAAAATCTAAAATACATCGTCGAAGATAATTATAATTACGAGTTACTGATCAACACCTTATAGGTAACCTGGTAACCCCCTAATGCCTGTAATGTGATCACGTATAATAATATCATAAACAATTACTAATCTCGAGTTGATCAAATGGTTAAATCTATTAATCTGTGACGGTTGTATATATTATTATAACTAGGATAAGGTTTGTAAATTTCAGTAATAAACGGCCGATTCGTTTATACAACGTTAATCTATACCCCCTATATGAAATCAAATAACAACCACATCTACTGATTATAGAATATTCCATTTCATCGCGATAAATTGATTTTTGTATACATAATATTTACGTCATCCATCGCAAAATATCTTAAATGCATTATTACCGTTCTATGTGCATTATTATAATATAATATCAACGCTCGCATTCAGCTGCTGTTTGCTGCTCAACAGTGAGTTATATATGGTCCAAATGAGTTATATTTACCATTTTTCAAACGTTCTACATTTCAATATTTTTTATTGAACTAGTCTGAGAGGTAAAAAAAAAAAGTTTGTTTTTTACCGACGGCGACGTCAAAAAGATTTTGAGGTTTTAAATATTTTTATATTGTATATTATTATTCTGTACACATTATTAATATAAACTGATTGATTTTCTGCATTTGTCAAAGAAAAATGAAAACTAAACATTGTTATACCAGCAGGCAGCAGCTAAATAACATTCAACGTATACGTAGTACGTATTCTTATAATATTATATATGTGTTACTATAATACACTTTTCTATTAGGTATTTTAAGTGAGAATTTAAAACATGTATGTGATTACTTCTTGTATTTTCTTTTTCTTTTTTTCTACATATAAACGAAAGAATATTTTAAAACTGTTTTACGAAATAAATATTGAAAGTTCTTTTTTTTTTGTTATGAAGATAGAAAAAAAAAGCTTAGTTTTTGCAAACAGCTCTTTGTCATAAACACGACTGCGCATAATAATGTGTGCTAGCGTAGGTCTACTATTTTTCTCGACAGCCGTTTTCTACATATCTCTATAAAGAGATACACATACAATATTGTGTATATTATAACCAACTGAAGTTCGAACACCGTATGTTATAATACCAATGACGACGGTAGAATTACAGTTGAGGCACGTCCCTTAATTTTACGTGTTTATCGATGACGAGTAAACAACATTTGCGTAATATAGCTTTTTTTTTTGTCTTGTTAAGTCGTTTCCGATTGGGTAATAATTGATTTATTTTAATTTCATAGTTAGTGTTTAACATACATATTATTATTAATATAATATCATATTATTTTCTGGTCGCCTCGTGGACTAATACAAATAACATTTTATATAACATTATATTTTTAATAGTCGATAAAATAGTAGGGGGAGCTGAATTTTGGCGTGGTATCCATGTATGTATTCACATGCTATACCACGTCGGAATATTACTATAAATTGATATTGGACCCCATCCGAACTCAGAAACTCGACTTGTATTCCGCAGTACATCACCTGCAGCAATGGCAACGACCAAGATACTACCAATAATAATAAGTATAGTATATAGTCGAAAGAAACTCAAACGATGTCCATATTAAACTAATATATGGGCCACGGGTGAGAGCATTCATAATGCGACCGTACCGGTATAATAGTTGCCGTTGGCGTGTTGCCGAGTTTTCCGGCCGAAAATATCCCTCTCAAACTCCCCCTCTCATTCTCTCTCTCTCTCTCTCTCTCTCTCTCTCTCTCTCTCTCTCTCTCTCTCTCTCTCTCTCTCTCTCTTTCTCTCTTTCTTTCTATATCTGAAAAATTACGTCTTCTACTCTTAGAACACGTTGACGTAAATACGTAATACTTAAGTATCGTATTTTATTGCACATTTTATGTCATTAATACTAGCGGCAAATATTTATAATCAACCGATAAACAAATAATAATAATATGAAGACAATTTAATATTATACCTACCTGAGATATCATATTATGACGTTTTCGTTGCTAAATCCATAATCATTAAATTTTAGGTCAACAATATTATGATAAATTATAAAACATTTATCTCGTGATTTTGAAAACTCAAAATAATCTGTTAACAAAAAGAAAAAATATCTTATAATTAGATGATATTAAATAACTATAGTATATATAGGTACTAGGTAATTACAGTGTTCAAAGTAGGCAACAACTATTTATTTATTTTTAAAAAGGTGTTCTACGATGGTTATGACAAATTATTACTATTTATATTTTACGAAAGTCACACCGGATACATAGCTTGACAAGGGCATTGAAGTATTCCAGAGAGATTTTTATGATCAGAAGGTCTTAAATAGTATTTCGATATTTTTAACATTTTTTTTTAATCGATTAAATTTTTTAACTAATTGTCATGCGTACCTAATGTTTTGCACAATGGCCATGTGCTTGAATGCTACTTATATTATATACAATGAAGCAGCCAAATATTTCCACTCAGAATGCGTAAGCCCCGAAACTAAATGCATAATTCTTAGCGACTCACTAAGCAATCTAATAGCAATCACAAATACAAGTAACCCGCCCGATACCACAAAGCTCATCCAAGAAGAAACCTTCCAGGCTGGCAAAAAAGGGAAACAAATCCTATTTGTATGGATTCCTGGACATAGTGGTATACTGGGAAACGAAATAGCGGATAAAGAAGCTCATAACGCAATAGACTCAACATCAACCACAAATATAAATTCCATCACATTCGACGACGCGAAAATCGTAATCAACACTTACATAAACAATAAATGCCACTCCCACTGGCGACAACTTAACACTAAACTCAATCAAATTAAAAATAACACCAACCTATGGAAAAATTCCGGACTTAGTAGAAAAGATGAAACCACAATCAACAGACTTCGAATAGGACACACACATCTAACGCACAGCTACTTGATGAGCAACGACGAACCTCCATTATGCGACACATGCAGAGTCCCCCTAACGGTAAAACATATCATCACCGAATGCCATAAATACAACCAGTACCGCGATCAATTCCACATCTCCGAACAAATCTGTCAAGCACTTGGACCAAACCCACAGGACACTAACAACTTAATTTTATTCCTTAAAAAATCAGAATTGTATAACTTAATTTAAAAAAAAAAAATTATGAAATATATTATTGTAAATACCTCTTAACTTAACACCTTGTACTAATGACCTAGATGTCGATGTATTCAAGATCAATAAAAAAAAAAAAAAAAATATATACAATGGTTTCGGTGCAACGTATTTTGGATTTGAGAAATTTATTCATGGGTAGATTTTTTACCCAAAGAGTCGCAATATACGCATTTTAACATAAGGCTGATAACACCTTATATTATTTTGAAAATAACTTACACTTAATCATGTTGTTTGGAAAAAGTTTTAATATAACATCAGACATTGTATATTGCACAAATACGTTATAACGTGTACGAACCTTGTACATTGTGTACAATATCAAAAGCAAAGGTTTATAAACTTTATATATAGGTACCTACACTTTATTATTGTAATAATGCACGTACGCTTAACGTTATTAAACTGGGTATTGTCTAGCAGCGTACGAAATCAAAATTGTAACAATATTTTCAAATACCAGTATACAATACACGTTATATATTATTATGGTATATGAATGTATTTATACGTATAGGTACCCATACAATTATTTGCAGGAGTTCTATTAGTTATTACGTTGTACGTGTATGCGACTGTTATACGATCGAGTATTAAATTTGAAAATGCAATTTTGTTTGTAGCTACTACGTTTTTGTTATTTTATATTAAAAAAATAAATAAATAAATAACTGTTGTATATTACATAAAATACACAATACACCAATTTAAAAAAATCATTTACATTTACAATATTACTTCATAAATTTGCTTTTATTTTCAATCTTACAGTATAATGTCAATGTGTCATTCTCACTTCAATAAATTCAACTTATTGACCAACAATTTTCTTTTATATGAAAAATAAAATAAATAACTTGTTGGATATGAACTGTTTTGTTCCCCGTATTCCACGCATATTTGTTATCATGATCATGATTTATGTTCCACGAGTCTAACCTTCAACCTGTATGATATAAAATATATATAATAACAATATTATGGTTGAATGAAGTACAATATTATTTGGTATTATAATATAAGATAACTGGTAACACAGATATGAATACTAAAATTAATTAGATTTCTGACTGTTGTATTATGCGATTATTATTGAAACAAACAAAGTCAATATCTGCCGTCACCGTTTTGAAAGTAATCAGATAATTATTAGATTATTATAATTAATACAGATGAAGTGTACTATATTAAATATTTAATTTATAATATAATAATAAACTTATAAAAATATTTGTTGTAAAATATTTGTATCAATAGGTAATCATACAGAATGTCCAAAATTTAGATTGCTACAATATGCTACCAACTAGTTTACGCTCACCGTAAACTATATATCCTTATCTGTTTTGAACCATATAACATATTAATCACTATGTAGTTTTAGAATAATCAATTAAATAAATATTTCTATAATGGCATTTTATTAAAAATCACATCTTATATTCTAATAGTATTTTGTCTTAGGCTTGGGACTCATAAATATCATAGTAAAATTCAACTATATATAGTTAAAAAGTAATTTACGGATTTAAAAGAACCCCAAAATTACTTGTTGGTACTATAACTCAGAGGCAGGGCTTGAAACCGGTAACCGATTTTTCCCGGTAACCGGTTACCATGAGTACTTTTTGGACTGGTATCCGCTTCCCGGTTCTCGAGTTTCAATTTTGAGAAGCGGTTATCAATTACCGGTAATCACGGAATTTGATAAAGGGGGAAATCTATAACGGTAACCGTTTATTTTTAGAACCGGTTAATTAATCGGAAGTATACAAAACCGTAAATCTCAAACCAATTAACTTAAAAATAATTTTTTTTTAATTTTATTGAATATTCTAAATAGAAGAAAATAATATTTATAAAATACTAAAATAG
Source organism: Macrosiphum euphorbiae (assembly GCA_949089665.1). NCBI lineage: Eukaryota > Metazoa > Arthropoda > Insecta > Hemiptera > Aphididae > Macrosiphum > Macrosiphum euphorbiae. The sequence goes on from CARXXK010000001.1 coordinate 28,461,404, forward strand.
ATTATTTTAGAACTACTAAGTATTAAAATTTAAAAATACCAAAACAAGCGTGTTTGATTGCGGAATCGTATCGGCGCACTAACAAAAGATTCTCAGTAGTCAGTACCTATGATATAGGTACTGAATACTGATACGAATGGTAGAAACATCGACGAATGCGGGCTGATACATATATATATAATAGTATATAACTCTTGCATGTACGATATTGTACCAAGTACTAGGTAATAGGTAGGTTATATAACTTATAATCAGGGACTGTTTTGATATTCATTATTTAATAATAAGTTCGTTACATTAGTTCGTAATAATAGTAATACTGGACAAAACTGTGTAGTACTATACTAAACATGTTAAGTTTGATGAAAAAAATAGAGTAGGTATTAAAACAAAAAAAAAAAAAAACGGTTTTGTGAGGTAACCGGTAATTTTGAAGATTTAAAACCGCTTCCAAATAGATAACCGGTAATCCCATTTATAAAATTTATTTCGGTAAGCGGGAAATGATTATCATTATTTCTAAAAACCTCGATAACCGGTAACCGCTTCCAAAAAATTTTCCGGACAAAAACTATCGGACCCGGTAACCTATTTCTTCAGGAGCGGTTTCAAGCCCTGCAGTCAGAGGTGTACATAAATTAATTATCACATGATTCGGTTATGTATCTATTATCCAATAAAATATGGAAGTTATTTAAATAATGATTCAAATATTGATAATTCTATCAAAAAAGTCAATGATCATTGTTTAAAATAATTTTATGGTGAGCCGATGTCAGAAATTGTAATAATTTTAATGTGAGTACAGATTTAATATAAATCTGAATACATGTAATACTATGGTAAAAATAACAAGTATAAATGTTCTTAAAATGTAAAGCGATTGTGTATTTATACTTTTATAAAATATAAAACAATACGAGAAATTCTTGTGACATTTTTTTTTTTATTGAACGTTATTTGTTAAAATTATTATAACCATATTTATTCACACATAAAAAAAATGTTTCATAAAATTTCGTTTGAGTGAATTATATTGTATTAATGTAAAAACCGTCGTTTTAAATCTAACAGCTTTGGGCTTTGAATATATAATCTAGTGCTTATGCACTAAACGAGAACAATTATACATAAATAAATTGAAAAAATTAAAAAAGATGTTAATGGTTTTCAAAAGTTTTCAACGTTCGTGACTATACAATTCCTGATAGGTAACTACAAAAATGATGCAAATTTTTAATAATTGTATATTAAATATCATGCAAATTTATATTTAATGTAAATTCATAGTTCATATCATATTATGTCACAATAAGATTATTATTATTTTAAATTACAAACGTTATGAAAAAAATGACGTCATAGTATTATACATTATCTTTGTAACAAAATTATACATATTATAAATTTTTTTTTTTTTATTGATCTTAAGCCTGGAAACTATGGTCTAATTAGCTGTTTGTGTTTGAAGGGGTGATGGTACTGTTGGATTGTAACACGTGTGTGTATGTATGGCAAGGATTTGGCACTAAAAACTCGGCTGGTCATCCATCCTGGAACTATTAACATCGGCCAGTGCTTGCACTAAAAATATGTTTTATGATTTAATACAACCATCTCTTCACACCAATAGTCGACTAATATAAATTTATTATAATACTAAATAGTAAATATTGATTTGAACATGTTTATGATAAAATGTAGCTGGCTTGGTAATAGATTTTACAGATTTAATTAATGATTAAAAGTAATAATATAAATAACAAAATAATGTATAAGTAAACAGTAGATAGTTGAACGGGAACACTTATAATTAAGTAAACTTAATTAGTAAACTTGGATGAGGGTAATTTAAAAAATAAAATGTATTGCTACCTTCACTTCACGTACACAAAAAACACTAAGAGCTATAGATGTGTATACCTGGGCAAGTCAACACCACACTAGTTTTACTTTAATAATCAATATTATGGTAATCAACAAATATACTCTACTGCTGGGGTACGTCTGCGAAACGTTAGTCTACAGATATTTTTAACGTCTTCCACCGTGCAAGTGTGCGCATTTAATTATCCTTTCAATACCTATCTAAACGGTGATTGGTCTTGTGAAAGAGAATGACTTGGGAATAAAAAAAAATATGTTAAATTTAATAGGTAATGTATATAATGATTTAATGAATGACTGTTGGTCACATATTACCGAGATTTGTTGCTGTAATATATACATTTAAAATTCAATCGAATAATGCAGCAGCGGACGACACCGTGAGATAATATATTATTAATTACAAGCGTACATTCGATGTCACACACACATTATTTTGGAGCTTTCATTTAGATCGCACAGTCAGCTGGTAATTCACCAATATTGCTCACAGGTCACCCCAAGTTCGTTCCTTAATATATTAATATCATGCATTTTATTAAATTTCTGATCACAAGATTTTTTTTAAATACCAATGGTAATTGAAATATAGTCCGTTCACTATACTTTCTGTTTAAAACTGAATCGTCTCTTTTTAATCACCACTAAAATCAAAAGAAACGCTTCTAGTCCCGTTTTTGAATAATATTGTGCCGTTTGAATCCCATAATCTCTATAAAATTTGGCGTGAGTAAACAGAAACCTGTACGTCATATAAGACATCATTCTTACAATATTGTATACTAAAACAATAGTTACAAACAACGGTTTTGCTGAATCGAGCGTGGAGTGCCGTCGAACAATACTGTCAGCGATAAACATGATACATGTCTTATTTTGTACAGTGTAATATTATTATGAACCCCCACGACCATCATCACCCTTACCGACAACACTGCAGCTCGTCCAACAGGCACGCACGAGCTGTTATCTATCTCCGAAATATTATCTTTAAAATATAAAAGTTATTTAACAATTCGTCGACGTTTTTTTTTTTTTTTGTCAGAGCTCACCAAAATATTGTTGGTCCAATATTTTTTTTTTTTTACTACCCTATGACAAATAGTATAGTACCTATTTTAGTATATCATAATATTCACATGTCGTTCAAAAACGCATCTTCGACGTTGTAAATTTCAGAAAAGTTATAATATATTACAATTTATAATGATAATAATAATAATAATTAGTAAATAGCATGGGCGTATGACACGTTATAGTAATATGTATAGTCTTTAGTGTTGTATCACGCTGGTGCACGTGCACGACAACGACACCGACGGTGTACGAATATAATACTCGGATTAATAGTAATAATAATAATATTATAAAAGAGTCACCGTTGCGCAGTGCCAGTGTAACAAAGTACAGCGGGGCCCGGCCAAGTCGTATAATGTGACACTCGAAAACCTAACGATCCCCAGCCACGGGGCTGCGAGGGTTGAGAAAGGGTTTAATAACGACCACCGCGGCGATACACAATATACTTATTATACGATGCGTGTGCGTGCCTCCAGTGGGACGCGAGTGAGGACTGCTCCAATATGATAATTATTATTGAAATTAAAATTTAAAAATATAAAAAAAATTATGGAAACAAAAACACTGCGAGAAGCGAAAACGCCGAGGCGGAGCTCCCCCACTTCGTTAAAAATGAAATAATAAAATAACAAAATGACCGTAAATTTGTTTCTCGCCTCTCCGTACTCAAAGGCGAGCTTTTACCCGCTCGTTAGGCTATTTTTTTCTCTTTCACGTTTCATATTATTTTATATTCGGCACCGCATTGTATAATTACTATACTCTCTTCTTCGCCCTCCACATACATAGTATTATAATATCCCCGAGTATATTATAATCTACTCTTAACAAAATGCGGCGGCGGCAGCAATATCATTATAATAATATATTATTCTAAAATATGCAGTGAATAATATGGTTTTTCCTATTTTCTACAATTCTTTAAAATTAGAAAATTATATTTTATATTTTAGCCGCTACCCTAATTATAATACTTTTTCACTTATCTATTACTGTACGGTACTTGTTTAAGGGAGATTGAATGTTATACGGTGTATTATATCGGTAAAAATCACTTCATAGTAAAAATCACATGCCTCATTGATATGTTTAATTTTGATAATTTTTTTATCTTAAAGATGTTATTTTTTCAGTTCAAATCAAAACCAGGGTTTTCATTTTGCTTTAAATCGTTCTAAGAAAATACGATTGAAAAACAACGAATGATGGCCATTAATCAAATGGATATTTTAGCTTCTATACTAATAAATTGTATTATAATTTTAAAAATCGGGCATTGGTCCTACATGCAAAATGTTCTATTATTTTAGATGAAAAAAAAAATAACAGAATCTGACTATTTTACAAAGTGTGAGAGATCCGTAATGTCCTGTGAGATGTTTTTTTTGTGCTAAAAACGCAAAGGTTCTGCTTAATAAAAATAACCGTTGAAAGGTGAGAGCATGACACCACGAGGAGATTGAGTTGATATATTATTTTGCGTTTATAAAAACAGAAATATTCAAATATTCAAATATTATATTGTATATTGTGTTGTCCAAGTGCTATTAGCTGATTTTTGCGGAGTCGTTTCGGAGTCCGATCGACTTGGACAGTATACCGACGTGATCAAAACCAGGGTAAGTGGTACATACCACGGTTACCCGGATGGATGTATCAGGCGTATCTTTTTCTATACGGTTTTCAAACGCTACAAAAACGCAGCTGTGCTCGATGTATATATATGTAGCGTGCATGTATAGTGTGGCACGTCTTCGGACCGCTGTCGTCGTTGTCCGTTTGAAATTCGTCCCGGGAGACTTGACACCGGCAACAATGTGTGGGTCGAGAATGATCATCGGCGACGTCTCGACGTCGTCAGCGCTGGCATAAGATTAATATATATATATATATCTGACAAAAAGTTATCTGCTGTCAGGTCTTCCATGATGTCCCGCGGGATCACCAGACGGTAAAAAATGAAATAAAACGCGCAGCGAATGATGATATCGTGACTCACGAGATTAAATGCGTTCGGGTGACACGATCTCGGGTTGCGTTCTGCGGACCTGTGTTAAGTCGTCCGCTAAGTATCAAAACATTATTTTTATTCAAATAATATAATAATATGTTAGGCAGATCCGCAAAGTCAACTATACTTCAATATTAATCATAATTATAATCTACGACAAACTTGTACAGCGAAATTAAGATTTGTAGTCTTCAGTATTCGTAATTTTGAATAATATTGAGGTTATAAAACAATTATTGTTCAAAAGGAAAAACCGTTACCAGCTAGTGGTGTTGGTCCTTTACGCATTTCCATAAACTGTAGTAATTGGTATTATGTACCTACTACACCATTATGACTAAAATGTCATCAGATTGCACTTTAATGTCATGCACAATAAATTATCACAGACCACACAATACTGCACCAGTCTACTCACTGATCAGACGATGTGACCAATCTGTTAAACGATCAAGCTTGTATAAAATATTATAACGTCTCAGATTCAATATTTTTCGAAATGTATTCCCGAAATCTTATCGATAATATTATATTTTAAAATTGATTCTGTTTGTCGTGTTTTACTTTATAGTCGGTATTCGTGAGCGTAGTATTCGGAAGTGTGAGTTGGCAGTTTTTCAGGGACGAGTGGGCCGCTTATAGCTAGCAGATAGCATTTAAAAATAGAAATAAAAAACTGAAGGATAGAAGATACCACCTTGGAGTCTGTTCGGTGTTCAAAATATTCAAATGTAAGCCCGGCGGCGAGTTTAGGACGACGAAGACCGATGAAAGTAGCTCGTAACGTCGTGGCCTGTCAGAACAGTCGTCCGGAAGACACTTTTAACAGCGTCTAGTCGATTCCGAGGAATTGCGTATATTTCCGCCACCGTATCCTTTTCTGTCGGTCCTGAACTGCGTGATCACCTCCTTCTCGTCCCATCTACTAGCCGAAAAGCTCGCGAACACATACACACTTTATTGTTCGGCTCGATGGCGTAGTTTTTGTACGTTGTCCGTGAACAGAATAGTGTCGTTCGGTCGCGGGTGTGACGTTAGTACACGGCGATGGTGGCAACTGGTGAACCTGGACACGGAGGGTCATCAGCCGCCGCCTCGGGAAAATAATTAATATGACCACCCCCCCCCCCCCCAACACCAACTCCCTTTTACTAGGGCTATATATCCCGGCCAGGCCCCACGCACACAGAAACGTTTCGCTCTCGTACGCAGCTCCTGGTCTGAAATCAACGGACTCGAACGATTTGGACTTTTTTTTATGAATAATTCCCGTGTCGGCGCGGCGGCGACGTGAAATAATTATTAAAAATATTATACACGCGCGCTCAAACTTCCGGACGGTACGCTTTATTATAATATATATACACGATGTTTGATCATTTGTATTTATTACCGGTGTTTTTTATTATTATTTTTTTTTTACTCCACCATAGCTACACACATTCCTCGTCGGCCACGAGTTGATAAAAAAAAAACCCAGACCGACATCCCGACGACAAAACATAAACAAAACAAATAATTATTCACACAGACGAATCGGAAATTGGCTATTCATCACGCTATACACTATAGTATAACTAATAAGTATACTGACTCGTGAATGATTTCTATTTAGAACGTTATATTATAATGGAAGTGACATTTATTATTATGATATCACGTATAGGTATTATAATATATTTTATCTAAATATGTAATTTTTTTGCTTCTTTTTTGTCTTATTCGATCCTTAGTGAATTATTATAAAATTATTTCACCGTTAATATTGTTATTTTAAGATGGTTTTACAAGTGTTGATCTAGCAATTTTTTTTATAATAAGCATGAAACGATGACATTTAACAGTGTTATATTCACTGATACATTTATTATTAACGATTTATAGTGATTGATAATGATAATGATGATATTTTCATTTCATCCACAAAAAATCTTCTGAATCATTTAAAGTTATTATAGAAGGCACATATTGCATTACACATACACATTCATAATCATAAAAAATAATGCGGAGGTTCAAAATAAATAAAATATGGTTTAACGGTAAGTTTTAAATAGTTAAACATTTAGGAAACTGTCAAAATAATTTATGAAAATTGGCTACTGCCGACTTGGGATTTTGGTTTTGTTAAAATTCTATCACAAACCTTACGGCTTTTCACATTTGAATTAAATCAACGCCGTTCTGTGTGCATAACTACACAAGTTCAACGAGACACAACTTATATTGTTGTACTGTTGATATTGTGTGGAAGTAAAATATTATTACCGTACGAATTTCCAAATGGCAGAGCCTCGACCACGTTAGTAATCAGTGACCTCCCCTGCTCCCCTGCTGTATGAGGACAGCCGCCCTTAATTATGTCGACAATAATAATTATGATTGTCATAATTATAACACCAAACAATACAACACAAGAGAGTGGTCTTCCTTGATGTTCAGTGAAGGCCCGACAACCCTGTTGTACAAACCCCAATTAGTAACTGGGAATTCTGGAATTTTCGTATCACCTTTTTATGTGCTCTTGGTTGTTTATATATTATAATATATTAATACGATATTATTATGATTAATTGCACTGACAGTGTTATTTGCCTAATAAATGGTCAAAACCGTTGCTGCACAAATGTCATGATACACATTATATTATAGTTTAATAACGATTTACAAATGATAAATATATTAAAATAATAAACATTATTAATCAAAGTTATCAAATAACACGAACTCAAACAAAATCAAAATATGTAACAGACGATACCATGCATAAATAAATATCTGCAAATGAATAAATAAATAATTGAACAATTTGATTAGGTAGTACAATAGTGTAGATACGTATTGTTTTGGTAATTAATTGGTAATTTGCTAGAGGAATTATTAATCATAAACAAATACGTACTAAATGTCAGCAAATAATTATGTAAAATATTAATAAAAATACGTATAGGTACCATTGTTACTTTGATAGTTCAAAATAACATGCTTATCAATATTTTAATGATTGGAATTTCCATAATTAATTTTCTGAGTATTTTCCATACAAAATATAATGTAATAAAAAAAATCTAATCAAAATTAAATTCATAAAGAATTCAGAATAATGACATTTATAATGACCAATATTTATCCTGCTCAAACATATGACGCATAAAATAATGTTTATTACATAATGTTAAACTTAAATCAATGCAGCAATAACATTTAATTTATGTATTCAAACATGAATTTCCTCATAGTAGTTGTGTAATAGAAGAATATTTGAAATACTTAAAATAAATAAATCCATTGCTCATAATTTGTAGACCTAAAAAAATTGGTTATAAGCAAAATGTAGGTGTTTTTAAAATGAAATACAGCCCTTGTATGATATTAAAATAAAATACGTACGAAGTATAAAGGCAGACGTATTATAAAGACATAAATATATCGTGTTCATAAATAATCTCAAATGTTCAGCTAAATACTTTCAATTATTATCACATAAATGTATAATAATGTACTCATAAAATACGTTGAAAAAAATCCAACTATTTGATCAATAATAATAATATAATCTCTACGTCTCTATTGTACTTAGTGAACTAGTAAAAAAAAAAATGTACAGAACTGTTAGTTAAAAGTTCATTTTACGTTATTGGCAGATAAAATATTAGTCTAATTAATTAGACTTTGTGGTTTCTTTAATTACTCTAGATAATTTTCGGTGGGTCAATATAAGATAAACAAAAATATATATTATTACTATACAGCTACAACTGTTATATGGTTATAACAAAAACATAAGATTTGTATCAAAATTATTGGGAAATAAACTATTATAATATTGGTGTATCGCATAATATTTACAAAAAGTGATGATGCATAGTAAGTACTTTAAAATAAATAACCAAGAAACACTAAAACAACCATTAAAATTTGTAAAATGCAAAATAAAAGTTATATCTCACTTAATGGTAATGGTAAAGTGTATAATTCATGATATTATGTAATGAAATATAGAACGTTTTAGTATATTATTTCTAATTTATTATAAAAAGAATATTTTTTTCATAATAAACATTACAATTTAAACTACGCTGTTCACATATTATAAATTATAATGTTGATTTGCCAAATAATGTGTCATGAGTTTTGAGTGTTTTGACGTTTTTAAAAAGAACAATAACTGTTATAAATAATATCATAGCGATGCACCGTGCACGTTATAACATTGAGATGACGGTAATATTATTGTATTATTAATATCGTGGTAATATCATTCTTAATAATGTCATTATTATTATTAATAATAATAATAATAATAATATAATAGGTAACATTGTGTGGTGTTATTTTGCATACACGGTGCGCCGCGTTAAAAATACTTTAGACGCAATAAATTATTCGCCGTCAGTTCGGTGTAAATAACGTTACAATCTCCAGTGTTTGGACGTAAAACACTGAATAATTATTAATTAACTTTCGGTTAGTCACCGTCAGATACGGGCTCTTGCATCCCGAAGGTCTAGTTTGGACGATTAAGTTGCAGCAGTTTGTTCGAGTATAATCGTATTCCACCGAACCACCGCGTAAACGTTCTATTGTATCTCATCGCACGAAATTCGTCCACCACCTCCTGTTGCTTCCCCCTGTCCACCTTATTCCTCTCTCACAATTCATCTCTTTATCGCCTCACTCTTGTCCTACCGCACACTCGGCCTGTCCCTAATGATCAATTTTCCGTTGTTCGGTTCGGAGAAAACCAATATACTTTATTGTAAATTAAATTGTATACGCAAGACTTTGCGCCGGGAAGTTTCAGTCTTCCGGGAGAATCGTGATCCCCATTCTCGTACATTGGACAACGAACGAAAATCGTGCGAATAAATTTCTTGTTTTTTAAGACGTCATAACGGTATTTTCGTTAAATAATATTATATACAAATATTACGCGCAATAATATGTACAAGAAAACCGGGATTTTCAGACCAGGATCACGATTGATAACAGTCATGATATTTATTCAAGATACTAATGCGAAATTGGCTTGTTTTAACAATTTTTTCTGTGTCTGTTTATTTTCCCTGGTAAACGGTCGCCAATCAATTTCGCGGAGCGATCAAAATTTCGTCACACGGATCTCCGCAAATAACGTAAGTACCCGGTAATTTATCGACTGACTGGTTTTTAGAGCGTTCGAAGCGTACCTATGAAATCAATCGCATAATATTACGAATTTTATACGAATTTCGTCGTATTTCCCGGGACCAATTCGTGATCGGATAGCGTATGTTTGCCGCCTTGGCCGCCGTGTGCATTATTAGTTGAACGGTAGTGACTGTGACCAAGCTCTCTAGAGTTCCGGTCGGTGGCGGCAATAAAGTTTCCAACCCGACAGCTATATATATACGAGCCGGGGGGGGGGGAACAAAAACAAACCAAAAAACCGTTAATCAAGCTCCCGGACTACAATTGTTTTGTTATTCCGGCAGGCGAATTTCTCCTCGCTCTACCCTTCCACCACGCGACCTCACCATATATTTATACGTGTTTCTCTCTCTCTCTCTCTGTTCGGAAAAAAAAAACTTTCTCCCCGACCGGAGCGGAGAGGTGGCAGTAAAAAGTATTTTCTCTCTCGCTCTGTCCCTTTCTCATTTCCCTCGTCATTTTTTTTCTCCGTGTCTCACCGACTTCTCTTTCTGTCGGCCGCCCACCCGTAGTGTTTACTAGTCAAAGTTGTACGACGCGAAGAGAAAAGTAAACAATATAACAAAGGAGAGTGAAAAAAAATGGTCGAAGATAATAATTAAAATAACGTTGGAAAACTTTTCACGCAACGCACCGTTGTCGCTGCTGTCTGTAGTAAGTTCCCGTGTACCGTGTGATACATCTTCGAAGTATTGTCTTCCTCGAAAAACTAATATCGGTTGTAAGTTCGTAGCTTCGGCGATTAAACGATGCCTATCTTGTCGACGTACAACAGTCTCAGACGATGTTATATTTATTTGCGGCAGTGTAAAAAATGTAATTTTTTTTCTTCCTTCATTCCCCTGTAGTCTAAATCGATACTGAAAACAGTGGCATGGTTTTTACACCGTAATGAAGTGCTATAATTAATAATATGACTAAAGCAGTTTCTTTGATTAACTTCAACGAATCAACTGTGGGTCTTCTTTTTGTCGTTATTGCAATGTTGTAACTATAATATGATGCGTTTTAATTGTATGCTTTGATGGTTCACTATAACAAGTGGAGTGAACCATTCAGCAAAAACATATTGAACTGATGAAATTGTCTTATAATATAATATAGGTAATAATATATATTATATTTGTTTGAAACCTTTTTAATAATTAGTTAATTCTGTACGAACGAATCTGTTAAAAATATCGTAAAGACTTTATGTTATCACCATTTACCAAAAATATTTAAAACTTGTTACGAATAATGAATATATGACGTTGTATGATGTTCATAAGGAAAAACATATTATTATAATAAATCGAATGCTGCTAATAGTTGAATTGAAATTGTTTATCTAAAGATTCTATTCCACTTTAATATTGTGATACGCTATATTATAACTGTAAAAAAAAATCTTTGAAATCTGATTTTTCTGTATGCATGCAAGCTATTTTATCATATACAACCACAGATATATATAATAACTAGATACCCGACTCCATATACAACAACATTATTGAATTATGATGCCCAACGCCATTTGTCACTTGGGAAAAGTTTATAAATTCTAATCGTTTTGATTGGCGACGGGCTTGTTTGATATGAAATGTTGTTTTTTATTATCATATTATATATTATCACATTGCCCAAGTTGTAAATGGCTGCCAGCTTCATAAACAAGAATAAGTCTGGTACCTAGTTATTATAGATATATCTGTGTATACAACGTTCACCAAAAACGAGTAATTATCTATTGAAAATAACAACTATTCAATGTATCAGTATTACAATGGATTTAGACATAGAAATCCTGAGGTATAATACCAGTATGAATATTGTACCATTTGCTATTCATTGAACAAGATACCTACAACAAGAGTGTAGAATTTTCTTAATTTTTAATTTTTTTTTTTTACAATCTGCTCAGGTTTTTTTGTTTTCAGTGACATAGCAAATAAACTCGTTTCTAGGTTGCAGACAAGTAATGCAATCATGACATGATTTTTCGTGTCAAACCGATCGAACTGCAGAATGGTAGTCATAAAATATTTATATATTATACATAAATACATATAATGCCGTCGGGTGGTATTTGATTTCATGCGACCGAAATGTACACGAAAACCATAATCTAGTATAAATTGTGTGGGAAGCGCCTATATCACGTGCGTCGTATGTGTAATAATATATTCTCGATGCGCATTATAGCTGCGTGGTACTGTCAGTTGCGAATATATTTTAAACTAAGCGCTTTTAACGGCCAAAAGTGCAATAAATAATACCGGTGTAAAACCCATAAATGATCCTGCCTTTACGCGTCCCTTCAAACGTTGGCCGCTGTGAAATATACTCTCCCGTGTATGGACCCTTGTGAAAAACACTGTGCGGGGGAGGGTGCACTCTGCGTGATGTACCGAAATCGCGGGTCTTGCAGTGTTGTTTTTTTTCAAAATTTATCTCACGTGGTCGCTAAATGGAATATTTATTGTCGTTTATGTGAAACACTTATGATATTATTAATAATAATATTGTGTATTACAACGCTCCGGCATCGGGTAGAATTAAAACCTCCGGACGACGTTTTGTTTGAATTAAAACTATGACGATTTCCGCTCATTCCCCCCTCCGTCACAAAGATTACACATAAGGTCACAGATTCATTTCGCCGAGTGAACGACGTGTTATATTATATTATAAATCGTTGCAGGTGGTCGTCACACAAAAAGCGCCGAAATCGTCGCGCGTTATTCATAATAATAATAGTAATAATAATATATTATTACAATTTATTCCCAAAACGTACAAAGAAGGAAATTCTTTCAGCAGCCAAGTCCGAGACATTAGTCAACGTCGGCTTTATTAGCACCTTGGGCCCGCTAAAACGACGGTTTGGGTTTCATTCTGTTTGTCTTTGCACCCCACGTTTCATCAGGATATTGTCCCTATAGATAATAATAAATTCGTCGGCGCCAGCATTGGCGATGAACACGAACAATATGAAGGTAGCGGATTACAAGAGAATGCATTGTGAGGTTTAATATATAACTTGGCTGCATAGTTCTCTCGGCACCGGAATTTCTCGACCCAAACATGATCGAAACTCTAGCACTAAATTTGATTCCAAACGGTTTCGGTCGTTCTAGACAACAGCTGTTGCGCGCGAATCGAGTGACACTCAACCATATTATCAGAAAACTCACTCAAACGATACGAAATTCGTGATTTCGAGCCGGTGATCGATCCATTTAATACTATTATAATGGTGTATCACTGATAATAATATTATAAAATTAATTGTTTATGATTTAAGGGAAAAAATTGTTTATATTGTTTTATTATAATAATAACATAATAATATTTATTATATTATATTATAATATAATATAATATTTATTAAAAATCTTTTTTTCAAGATTGGTTTTTATTTCGTAAAACGATTATTTTAGATTTAAAATGTATAACGAATGCCTATATGAATTTCAATAAAATATCATTAAATACATAACAATTTAAATAATAAAATATTGTATCTCTATACTGATAAATCGTAATATTGCATAGGTAGCGTTTATGTTTTTTTCGAATGTTTTAAATTCAGTGTCTTCAAAATTTACTTTTCAGTTATCAGTATAGTCCATAACAGATTTTTTTTTTAACACCACATGAATCATCATAAATCTCTATTATTTGCTTATTTAATACATTTAAAAAATAGGTTTTGTTTTAATAGGTTCTAGCCTTCTAGGTTATCAATATTCCTCACCCTCCTCTTTAATATTTCCCTACAGTACCACGTGTCAAATTCATTAACTTGATTTTCTTATGTCTTATTTTAAGATCCAAGTTTCATACAACTAATAATATAAAAGTGCCTATCAAGTTCACAGTACTTTCTTTCTCAACCGCTAAACTCAACTGGTTTACCTTTTGGTAAGAGATCACTTTTTATATTTTATAAAATATATCTCTCTAGATTACCCGAATAGTATTTGGATTTTCTTATTTTTCACATTCATGAAATATTAAATAATTGAGTACATATAGTATATAAATTTACGTTCGATAAAATAACAATATATTAGAATGATATGCAAGTAAACCTGTATTGATTCAAATTATATACAATTTTTTTTAGATTCTGAGTGGAACGATGAATGAATTAATTTTACCATGATGTGTGTTTTTTTTTTTAATTTTAATTTTTTTATTTTGTATCTGTCATCACGGTTTGGGGCAGTAAAACTGCTTCGATTTTCTTCAACAGTATCTTGTTCGATAGGAATGTGGATCTAGTTGTTGCATTCCAGAGGTAAAATTTTAAAATTCCCAATAGTTTTCAAAAGCGCCTGGAATAACAACATAAAAATTAAGGAAAATCGAGAATTATTAAGCAAAATCGGTTCTCCATATAATCAATATTGGTTTTTGGTGTAACTCTAAAACAAATGAACGTATGTACATTAAATTGGCATATTAGTGGGTCACCTTTTGCCATCGAATATCTTGTGGGGCAAATGCTGGCCAATTTAGTTAATTTTTCATCGGTGGTATAAATATTTGGGTTAATTTTCCATCTTTTGACTACAGTGTTGTACCTATACCGAAATTCGTAAAATCGAAAACCGTCAGTGGGCGGCGGCCTGAAAGTGTAATAACTAAATACGTTTCCGTTTCCCAATAGTTATATGTGTATACTATACGTAGTACGAATGAAAAACGTCAAAGTGTTTAATCGTATCAGTTCGTCGTACATTCTAGAACAACAATACAACACGAATCGGCGGTGGCAGGACAATGACTTATTAGTTTTTCTTTCCTCGACTGAAATGTTTTCCGAAATTCGAATTCACATATTACGACTCCATAATATCATTAAATCAGCAGCGGTGGATACCGACTTAGGTGTATATGACTGCAAGATGGCATTTATACAATATTATACACCATGGACCACAAAAAGTGGATGGCTTGGGTGGCAGACTCGTTACATTTTTTTTTGTAAATATAACAACACACTAGAAAATAAAAAAAGTGTATACTTTACCTAAACAGCTGCGCTACAGCCACTCATGTAATATTGAGTAAAAAGCCGGCTCCAAACACTCTGTCACCGAGCCACCGTGAAACCAGGGAAACATTCGGGAGGCACTTGGCCCAGCTTCTAGAAAATTAATTCAGCTGGATTTCTTTAAATCTTTCCAGACACTTTCGAGTTTTTGACGACGTTTATTGTGATACCTCAATGAGGACAATGTAAATATAGTACTAATTCACTTATTCACCTCGAATGAACGTTGCATTGCCTACTGACTGTGTTATTCGTTCTTTATATTATATTATTTATATTCACTGATTTTTTTTTTATTTTTTTGATTTTTTTTTATTACTAGTCAACCGAATTGATTTAATATAATACAAATTTAATTGATAAAATATGAATTTGCCTATTTTATATTATGAAATCATGATTAATTTTTAGTTCCTTGATCGTTTTTGTTTTTTTTTCGTTTTTAGGATACATTTTTATAAAATGATTTACTATGATCAATTTCATACTAGATGAGTGATGTGCCAATATTATTTTTAATTTATAAATGGCATGTCAAATAAAATAGTATTGAAATGTCAACACTGACTGTAACACTGTGTGTGTTCCTGTCTTATACATATCAACTAAATATAGATCATTTGTAAAGATAGTGCCTATTTTTTATAATATGAAGCATAGTTTAGGGTTGGGACCAATTTTATTTAGCAATAATTATTAGATATCTATAGAAAAAACAACATTCTTTTTATACATTTAAACCTTTATTTGATTCAATTTAGTAATTTGCATTTAATTTAATTTTTTAAGTGTCCCTGCTCTCAAATAGTTTGTATCAGAAATGATCAAGGAAACACATATAATTGATAATCATTAAATATAATCTATTCTTCCACTAAATAGTATATTATACAATTACTTATAACATTATATTTATATTCTAAATTTTAATATATCAAGTTTTTTATTATTAATTTAAATAAACTAATTTGGATTTATTTGTTTTTGTTGTGAATAATTAATTATATTGTGCATTAATTTATAGTAGTGTATTCATAGTATATTTTACAATATTGATAATTAATAATTTATAAGTTCATAACTATTCTTAGGTACCTAATCATAATAGATAAAACATTTTTAGGTCCGTACCTACATGTATATTGTATATGCATGTAGCACAATATACTTCTTCTACGGTGTTTACTCGTGTAATAGGTGTTTTTATATTTTGAAAGAACTGTAATATTGGTAAATGAATAATTCATTTTGGTTTCTTAAAAGTTTCACGCATGATATGTGTCAATAATATATGTTCAAAACCGAAATGTGCTTACACGTTTTTAAGTAGATTGAAATTCATGAATGTGTCTCGACTGCGTACAAAAGGCACAACTCGTGTATGGTGGAATTTACCGTGCGCGAAATGCCACGTGAATTTAAAATTTCGAGTGGAAAGAAATTACCATTAAGTTGAACTTGGTGTTTACAAATTCGAATGTGTGAAATCAAACTATTATTGTAATGCATTATGCATGCATAGTACACACTCGGCAATGAATCGTGGTTTATTATTATCAACTACATAACACGGAATAATATTTTAAATTTAAGATTGAGAATAATAATATACAATATATTTTGCTGTCGCAACGAAGTTACTACATAAGTACTGATAATAATGTAAGTAAGGATAATTTTTAATTCATTATTTTTGAAGAATATAATATTGTTATTTGAATTTACAAAATATACAACGTTTACCCGGGTATATCGGAAGTGAAATAAAATCGAAATGAGATGAAATATTATCGTAACGGTATCGTGTACAGCATGATTAAATTAAACATTTTTTATGTGCTAAATTTTGATTTTTTAGTAATATCTTCAACTTTAGTCTAATTCATTATGATGATAGTGTGTCTTTTACCATATTAAATCTATAATTTTACTACACCGACATCGGTGGTGGTTATTACCTTAGAGCATATTATTTTTATATTTTTGATATTTAATTGGTCTAAATAGTGATGTCGAAACTATTACTGGGTTATGATAATATTATTATATTGAAATTCTTCGAATCCATAAAACACAAAAAAAAAATTATATACAAATTACATTGTACATTTTTGTACATTGTTATATTTGATATCCGAAATAGTCTAATTATCACTAGTCCAGTCAAGGAATGAGGTGTAGGGTGCGTGAGCAGGTAACTAAGCGATTCCTTCGGAAACTTGTTCAGGGGTCTTAGGGTGTTAACTTACTAAAATTCCTGACACCTAGGTGTTGAGCCGGAGTGGGGAAGGAGGAGTAAAATGTTGGGTTTTTCGCTTATATCTCGAAAACGGTGCATAGGAGGGAAATTTTTTTCATAATAAAATAAAGCTCATTAAATTATCTAAAACTTTTATATTTTATGTTTTTTTTTCAAATTCGAAACCGTTTTTGATCTACACTTTCGAAAAAAGTAGAACATTTTACAATTTTCAGAAAATTTGTTTATATATCATATTCTTGACCCACAACCTTTGTTCGTTCATTTATTAATATATGTGGCCACACTTTCAAGAAACTTTTTAAATAAAACAGACAAAAATAATGATAATACACTTTGACAATACACACTTTATTTTACAGATAAGTAGTTTTGTAATTTTGTTACATCAATACAAAAATTGGAAATCCCATTGTTCTCAATTAATTCCGAATTGTATACACTCTACTTTATATGAAATCATATTTTCATCCTCTTTGAACTCGAGGGCCCAATTTGTTCGTCCATGGCATCTTCGTCAGCAGTAGTGGGTGGCTCTTTAAAAGTTCTAGATCATTTCATGTGCTTTATTTTGTTATAAAAAAAATTTCCCTCCGATGCACCTTTTTCGAGATATAAGCGAAAAGCCCAAAATGAGTATCTTTACTCCCCTCCTCCCTCTAGCTCACCACCTAGGTATCCGTTTTTTCGGTAAGTTAACACCCTAAGCCCCCTGAACAAGTTTCAGAAGGAATCGCTTAGTTACCTGCTCAAGCACTCTACCTCTCTTTTTGGGTCATTCATTGACTGGACTACACATGATTATCACAGGTACATCATACGATTATTATAAAAAAAAAAAATAAAATATTAAACGATCTTTTTACAATATTGTTTTATCTATTAATTAAATTTTTGAATATATAATAATTTCCGAGAACAGCATATTATTTTGTATAATATAATATACTGCATACCTATAATATCATGGTAACTAATTTAACTGGGTTTTTGTATAGTTTAACAAAATTGAATACGCGTGTCTATGTATTTTTAAGATATGAAAATTCCAACTACAGAGTTAAGATGATTTGCAATTTGCATACTATGTATTAAGGGTGTAAGGTGAGTAAGACAGTTAGCTTATTACAAATTAAGGCTTTCATCGAAACATATTGTACTCAAAGTTACTTGTTACTTTAACTTACAAACTTTATGAAAATCTCAGTATCGTATTATTTTAGCACATTGTTCAGACATATCAACAGTTATGCATTAGACATCGAGTTAAATATTATGTTGATGGTGAATTTTGTTCTGCAGTGAACATTGAAGACTTACCAGCGAATTGGATTATTAGATAATGGTATAGATAATGAATATACTGATTTGAGAAAACTACAAAATTAAATTAATATTGTATTATAATAATATTGTAAGGCAAAAACTTCAGTTGCAGTTAATTATACGAAAACGTTGTAAAGCAAATAGTAATAATATAATTTATTGATAAGTTCGTCTTGGAAAACTGCACTGCTGTCAGTGTGCTGTCAGAAGGTATGCAATTAATGTTATCAAACGCATAATATTGGAATTCTGCAATTTGAATCACAGAATTATATATCGATGCATTATATGTGAGTGTTAGTCCAGATATATAAAACTTTATCTAGGTCAAGATAAAAATATATTATAACAATGTAATACGAATAAAGATAAAGAAAAATTGGGTGATCTAGAAAAAATGTTAGATACATTGTTTTCGATATGTAATTTCAATCAGTGCTTGTATAATATTTGATAAACAAAACAATATAATCTATTTAATAGACTTAATAATAACGATGACATCATTAAAATATAGTAAAAATAAAACATGATCTACTAATGAAATTGAGCACTTATTTTATATAATAATAACAAATAAAAGACAATTGACGAAATCAAACTATCTCTAGAAGTTAAAAATTCAAGCAAAAAGGGTGGGGAGCTTGATGGGATTTATTCCACCCATATTTCTGCCAAATCTCCCAATGCAAAGTTTGAACTTAGTTCTGAGCATAAGGCATACATATTTTTTAGAAAATACTATGTGGAAGAGGCTTTAGTCCAATTAAGAAATTGTTATTATTTGCGCCTATAGTGTACAATGCATATAGGCGTAAGCAATAAGGGAGATTTTTGTATTAGAAAACACAGAATTTATGACGTTCGAAGTGGCGAAAATATCGTAAAATAATATTGGACTTGATTCGCATTAAGACAGTTTGGTTGCGTAGATGTTTTTATTTAATTTTCCCACATTTGCGATACCTTTATCGCGTTGCTCGCGTCGTCGACCCGATAACAGACAACCACAACCGCGGTTGGCGACGTAAACAATAATAATATGGAAAACGTGTATTGGAAACGTCGGAGACGGAGAACGTCACCGGACGTACAGTAACAATAACTGCCACTGACGGTTTACCCGGCACGTTGATATGATAATTTATATATATATAAATATATATAATAATATATATAATAATATAATAACGATGATATTGTTATAATGGCTATAGTCTTCCATTATATTATTTATATACGTCGGCAATCGTATCGACGCCCCCGCGAACAATAACCGCCGCCAGACCACATAATACGTACGTTATTGTAACGGAAGACCAACACTTGTGCATGAAGTAAATAATATGTAAGTATGCCATTTCAAGTCGTTTTAATATTTTGCTTAGTACAACTTAACATTATATTATTATTATTGTTGTTACGTTGCTGTCTACATAAAAACCAAAAAGCATTTCAAATAATAATATTAGGTACGTCTTACACATTATTTCATAAAAATATTATACTAGGTATGCTTTCTAATTTTAAAATCTTTATTTTACGGATAGTAGTATATAATTTTTCGTCATTTTCTGGTCATATTTGGTTTCTAAAGCATAGTTTACTGCTCATATCTATTATAATACGTTATGACGTCAAACTTTTAAAATTAGAAAATATTATGTTTCTCGTTGTGGGAAAAAACATTCCTAAATATTCATCTCGTAACACACAATTTACCGATTTGAATCCATGTGTTACTCACCCCGAGTAATAATTATTTATGAGCTTCGCGACCACTTACTAAACACATAATATAATTTAATATAATATTCGTGTATTTTTAAAACAGTTGCATCCAGAGCCAGTAGCCACAAGCTCATCGTGTATTATGAGTAGGGACAATACGTACACAAAAAAAATTAAAAATTAATTATTTTCCAAAAGACTGAATAGATTTATTCGGTGATTGTCAAGCTCAAATCGACCATTTACATTGTTATTGGTACCTGGTATGATGTTTTAATAGGTATAGGTACGTCTGGTTGTTCGCGGTGATTGCATAGCGTTGAAGATTCATGCTCGACCTTAGTTGGGACGACTGTCGAATGATTTTATCACAATGCCCGAGTAATAATATATACTTCGTGAAGTCGGTCTTGGATAACATTTCAGTGTGGTTTTCTAAAAGTCTACTATAAATTATAATTATACACCTCCCGAAAGTGCTAGTCGTCGTCGAAAGAACCGCACTTCCGTATCTCTGGGGAAAATCGGTTCTGCTTTTCGCTCACTCTCTGTCCAAGCGTTTTCGTGTGGACCACGAGGTGGTGTCCCCGTCCATATTAATAAATTATAATCGCTCACCCACACTCCGTGTGCAATGTAAATCAGATTCAGCTATAGAGTGTTAAGTATTTATCGTATCCAATCGGACCTAAGGCGGACGAAATAATACAATTTTTTTCTTTTTTTCTTTCTATATTATATTCAGGTCTCTTTCACTCCATCTCTCTCTTTCACTCCATCTCTCTCTCTCTCTCTCTCTCTCTCTCTCTCTCTCTCTCTCTCTCTCTCTCTCTCTCTCTCTGTCTCTCTCTCCCGTGCGCTTGTGAACCGACGCTGCCCCAGCCCTTCTCTTTATTCATTTCCGTCTGTGTTATTAGCGTGACTTGGAGCAATAAAAGCTGACATTATTGCTATCGAATTTTTACGTCTTCGGGACGTTTGCAGCATATATGTGTGTACAGCAAAATGGAAATAAAAAAAAAAAGGTTAAAAGAAAAATGTATGTATATGCATATAAAATATATGGTAGCTATAATTCTCCCAACGTATGTAAACCCAATGCCAAAAACAAAACAAAAAACGATTTCAGATTACGATCGTCTGAATTTCTCGCCAAACCTTCTGCAACTGTAATTATTTCCATTCGAATCACGGAAAGTTCAGTGAATATTATTCTGTTTATCAACACGCCTACAAAATAATATAAAAGAAAGGAATTCCCCTCCCATGCACGAAGGATATAAAGTTTCCGGTCTGTGTTTCTACTGTTCGGCGGAGCATTGTTTGCACTGTTTTTGAAAGTATCAAAATTAGTTACAAAATGCTTAGTATGTATAGGACGAATATTAGAAATGCTGTCAATTAATAATCAGACAACAAATCACATTAAATAAATATAAAAGTTTGGTAGACGAGAATTTATTAATTTTTTTTTGAAACTTTCGAACTCAATTAATTTCGTTTCCTCGTTTAAAGTTATTGTTCTGAGTAGAAAAATTAATTTGTCCATTAATATCGATTGATTAAATTAAATTATAATTTTAAAAAGATAAATATAAGCATGGAGCGTTTTCAAATATTTACTTTGTTTGATTAAAACTTACAAACATAATAGGTATTTAATTAATTTCTTAAAACTATTTTTTATTTAATACATAATATTTATTTATAAAATACTACAATATTATTTAATGTAATGTCTATAGGTACTTGTATACTGTTTTACAGCTGAAAATATATATTTTATAAATAACTCGCTGTCACCCTCGTGCTCCGCTCCCGTGGATAGTTGTTTGCAAATTTTGGGACTGTTTAGTGTCTCCAAAAATCCTGTCTATTTATCTTGCAATGTGTTTTTTTTTATCTGAAGAGTAATTGAACTGTATGCAGAGTAGTGAAAACTGTTAAAAACGTATCTTAACATTTTGGTTACCAGTAAAAAAAATTCTGATTGTTCAACTCCTTTTGTGTGTAATATAATATGATGTGGGAGCAATATCTTTTTAAGTGTAAATGATATTATATTTTAATGTATAGCCATTTCGACCGGCGTTATCCTGTGAGATTCGCAGAAGTATATTATCAGGTGGGCAATCTACCTGCGGTAGATCGCGAACACCGTGCTGTTTGTACTGGTGGAAGACATTAGCACCAAAATTAATTGGTATCGTACGAAAAAATCCTAGATACCTGTATGCCACACTTAATAGACATTACATTTAGAACTATATATTATATTTTAACAATATTTATTATTGACAATCTTGAATCTATAAAATAAAAACAAGTCCAGATTTTGTGTCATTTTCTCTTTTTATTTTAGTATAAAATTCTTCAAAATTAACAACTAAAACTACAACAATCGTAACCAATAGTAACCAACAATAAACAAAAATATATTATTATTTAGTCTATTTTTTCCTGTACAGATGGAGCCACTGTTGTATTTTCGACATACAGATTTCCTAAACTTTCAGGTAGATTTTTCTAAAATTTTCTTTCATAAAGACCTTATTCTGGCAGTTAAGAACATAACAAAAAAAGAATCAGCCAAATTGGTGGAGCCATTTTGGAGTCAATCCGTGACACAAAACCTAGACTTTCTTTTATAGTATAGATTTCAAAAAGTTTTATTACAATGTTAAAAATTAAAATTAAAAATACAAACATTAGAAATTTTATTGTAATATTTTATTTCATAACATTTCCCAATGACTTAAATTATGAATTTCATATTCTGGTAGGCATTGTGTGTTAT
Source organism: Macrosiphum euphorbiae (assembly GCA_949089665.1). NCBI lineage: Eukaryota > Metazoa > Arthropoda > Insecta > Hemiptera > Aphididae > Macrosiphum > Macrosiphum euphorbiae. The sequence continues at coordinate 28,484,730 of CARXXK010000001.1, forward strand.
GTTTATTCAACGTAAATATTAGTTTGATACCTACCTAGTTTGTAATTATTTCAATTTTATACAAGTTATACATAATAATGTATTAATGTAATATTTTCCCTTGCAATTACATTATACATATAGATGACTTAATATCACATTGTCCAATTTAGTATCCATCAATCAATTTAATTATTCATAAATGTGTAAAACTTAATTATATATGTTTGGAAATAATAGTATACAATCATTTTGACATAATCGATATTTTTGAAGGATTATAATTATTATTATTTTCGATGGAGCCGACACGTAAAAGATGTCTAAAGGTGATGATCCCAAAGATGACATAAACGTGCGTCCATAACAGAAATTTTAGAGCATTAAGTTTTATTTGATGATCAACGATTAAAACGTACATTGATTGATTGATGTTGTTAATTTGTTGCAATTAGTATTGGTGCTAAAGTAGCTTTAAGCTATAATATTCATTAAAACAACATAACTGAAATAAAACTAGATTTTTCTTTTTTATTTAAAGTCTAAACCCGATATAAATAATGTGTATTATGGTAATCTTTGCGCATTATAATAAATAGAACATTACATTTGAAATATTTCCAAGAGCTATTTGAAATAAAAAATTTGTAAGCCAGGTAGACGTTAGTATATTTTATTTGGATAAATTATGTATGCATAAAATAAGCGGATAATCACGATTGCAAAATCGTAATAAAAATATTAATTGGTTGAATAAGTACAAAAACAAATTAAAATTTCCCAGAGTTTTAAATTATATTTATTGAAATTGAAAGTGAATAACAATTTGAGCCATGTGTATTATATTATTTGATATTCATGATACAAACGGACTTGGAATAATTCAATCTCAACTTGGAAATGGCAAGAAATATTTAACAATCTTCGTGTCCTCGTAATAATTATCAATCACTAAAATGCCAAGTCACCAAACACTGTGGTCAGTATTATATCCAGTCGGGTTAAAAGGTTGTACCCCCCAAATTTTTAAATAATGACAATATTTTCATTAATAAATCATTTTCAGAATTGGTCAACAATTCATTTTAACCTCCAATGAAAAATAATTCTGGATTTTAATTTACTGCTGCGTATTATTGATCATTATAATACAAAATACCATCATACCATACAATAACATACAATACCTACGTTATATGTATCCAGCTAATGGAATAGTGAGCCACCACCTAACGAATTCTGACATAATATTATCAAGAGCCAGTTTGGTTCAAGATCTGTCCGATAGTGGTAAGTGACAAAACTATAATAATTGTATTTATATATTGCATGGAACAGCAATGATAGAAGTGGGTAATAGCGACGTGTGTGGCGTAAGTACTCAAAAGTTAAGATAAATTGTGTCAGGGAAGAGGAGTGAAGGAACTGCTATATAAGTTCAGTGGAAAGTATTCAATTGCTCGGGGACGCAGGGAGAAAAATGTCTGGAAAATTATTCTCGACTACTTGGCCACCACGACTTAAAGGATATAATACGTCATAATATTATATATCCTTTTAATAGTTATTACATTACCTATTTTTTTCCTTATCAATTGAATGAATTAAAATATTTTTTAGCTACCACGACGGTAAATACCTTGTTTTTATAATACATGCCTATACTAGTGTACGTTCCTTCTTTTAACTATAATCGCCTGAAGCTCTATTATAGTCTGCAGAGTAGTTTATTTGCGACGAAATTTCATAGCTCTAGACAGTAGATATGTGACCGTAAATGCGGTTTGACCACTTTTGAATGTCGCTCCCAATATAGCCTCTGAGGTGTTGGAAGGCATATGGATTCTGGTATAAAACGAACAAGTGGTGGAAAATAACGCTGAAAGGGATCCGTCATGGGTTTTCCATAATATGCCACTGATGTCGCTATCAGAAAAATACCAAATAATATTACGGAGATGAAGGTGAAACTACAAAATCAAATTGTATTGATAGAACATAATATATTTTTGGTACTTTAAGTCTCGTTTGCACAGACACGACCAAGTGTGTGATAGCTAACAGGGTGTGGACACGAGTGTTTTCATCCGATTTCCGAGTGTTTTAAACGATTAACGCCAACTGCTGAGATCGTTATAAATCAACGAAAGCACCGAGAAATCACAAGGTCGGTTTCTCAACGTACGATGGTTTTCCATTTTCATTTCGGCAGACGCGGTTGGTTTGGTATAACGCGTTCCTTCCTACATTTGTTTTTAGTCCAAAAGCGTACAAAAACAGTTCTACTTAATTTTAACTCGGCGTATTAGAATTATTAATTACAGAAATAGTCTCGAAATAAAATAAATATTTAAGTACAAACGCGTATCGTAAGTACTGATAAAACAAATTTTTATTTTTCGTTTAATTTCCCAATGGTTGATCGTGAATTGACAGTGATTCGTCAATGCTGTGCATTTAGAACTGTACGATGATCAATACAATAAGATCATCGAATCCAACATGCCCGGTAAACGATTTAAAATATTATAATCATTGAAGATAAAAATATAATTTCGAACAATTTTAAAATTAAATTACACTCAAATATTTCTATAATATCGGCAGTCTATGCACTTGGTGGAAACGCAAAATCAATACTGTACGCAAATCCATTTTCGAAAACATTTTACGTAGGTACGCTTGTATTTTACACACGAGCTGCAGTGACATAACCAACTGAATTCTCTGTAGCCATATAATATATAATGGATATATCGTACTATTAATAATAATCATACCCGTCTAATAAAATATATTGTGTATAGCAGAGGTTCCCGGTTACATAATATTTTATGCATAAGGTCTGCTGAGTAAAAAAAAAAATCGTACCACACCGAGACTTTTACAATGCGCGCTCCATTATAGAGTACGAGATAGCGTCGCAGGTGTAATCGAACATTTACACTGTCAACAAAGTTTACGAAATACTTTTCGAATCCGATATTTGAGATTATAAATAATGCAACGAAAATATTATAATATGGGTCACGCTCGCCTAGTAATATATTATAATATTGCAATGTAATTTAAAATCTGGTCACTGCGCTTATAAAGTGTTATAAGTGGTTTATAATACGGCTAAAACTCGTCATCGCACCTATTAAAATCCACCGGGTCAGCTGCTATGTAGAGCGCAAAGTGTTTAATCGAATTAAATAACACGGACTTCGGTGTTAAATATTATAATATCGTGTGTTGGATTAAAACCATGCCCCATGTATGTACGATTATAATAACTGTGGACAATAGTACTTATAATGATACTATTTTCAATCAATATAATAGAAAATCCATTATTTAGTAGTCCGGGCGAAAAGCTTTCACTCTATTCAGCGTGGTAAAAAAATAAACTAATGTCTTTAAGTATATTTTTGGAAATCCAATAGGATTGCTTTCGATTTCGTTCAACTCCTTAATACTACTCACGTGTGGCTGATAGGATACCTCTGTAATGTGAACTTTAGAGGGGGAAAAAAATCAAGTCTACTATTCCGTAGTGTTATATACGTTACGAATCGTTTACGTGCTCTTTCGAAGTCAATAACCCAAATGACTTCACTGTAAAATCACATTATCTAAAGTCAATATCACCAAATTGTCCCCAAAACTCTACGCACTTTCGTCAATTTAACAATTGTACGATCGTATGTGCACCGAAATTGGTAGAATAACGTGCTAGTTGTATTATACACTATTTTACTATATTATACACTAAGCGTGTGCTTTGTATATAAACACAAAGTATATATTTCATATATTATTATTTACATGCTTTCAATTCGTCACCGGGAAAATGAGGGTACCTACCTACAATAAAACGTTATAAACTTATAGTTGGACTTAAACTTATGATTAAGCTGAACTAAAAAAAAAATTACTCCGTTTATTTGAACTGCTCTGAAGAAGATAATTTTATTAAAGAATTTGAATATGGAATTTTCATTCGCATATTATTTACATTATGTTTCCAAGATAAAATGTATTTTTTATACATTCTTTGAGCCTGGTTATATTTATGTAAAACATATGTTTATTTATTTGTAATTGTTATTTTATTTTTTCAAATATTAACTGAATCATATTAAACATTTACTTATATATACCTGCTGAGTATAATTTGCAAAGTTTTAATTTATCAAAATTAAAAAATATTCATTAATATTATTATGCGTTGTTCAGTAAAACTCTTGTGGATTTCAGACCGTACATTTATATGGTTTTTATAATTTTCCAAAAAATATTTGTGTTGGCCTTAAAACCACAAAATTAAGGTGATCGATTGATTATGCTTTACGCCTTAAAGTTTACGGTATGGAAAATACACAGAAACACAGTATTAAAATAGTATGTATGTATCGATTAAAAGTTTGAACTTTGAAAGTGAGTTGGTTATTTTTTTCAAGTATGTTCGGGGTAATAATATGTAGGTGATAAAGATATGTTAATATTATACTGCCTAGGTACAATAGTTATCTAGGTACTCCGGAATGATTCATAAAGTAAAATGTCAACACTACTGCGACAGTGGTTATATTATTATTATATATAATGTTAATAATATACAACTCCAGCAGTACGGAAAGCGCAAACTTCACTTCCGCCACTAAACAAACATTAAGTTGAAAATACTAATTGTTGTACGTTTTGTATTTGTTTTTCGTATCGTCGAATAGTCCGCTTACACGTTATTTATGAAGTGTTAATTCCTATCCAAAATTATTGTTTGTAATAAAGTGGCAAGTGAGTGTATAGATGTACAGTACCTGGTGAGAAGGGAAAATCGTCGGACGAACTCACGGTCGAAAGAAGACTGGCCTCGAAGATTAGGAAAAACAACGGAGTCTCGTATTTCAATATAATATATTATTTTATTCCGGCTGTTTACAATAATATATTGTTTTCGCAGTATTTTTGTAGTACTGCGTTTGGCGTTTACTGATTTGGCAAATGCAATGATTGCATGAACTATCGGTGTGTAGTTACCAGATCGGTTTAAAAAGATTCGACCACGTTGAATATATTACCTATACCGTTTACCGACAGCTAAACGACTGTGACTATTTTAACCGATTTAATCAAGTTGACTCAAATAAAACAAAATATTTCTTATAAGTTAAATATTGGTCACATCATGTTCTAAAAAAAAATCAGTGTGGGATTCAGCAGATATTTTATATTATCATCGATAACATTGAACATTATTCGTATATTGAATAATTTTACCATTTTAAAATAAAAATTCATATCTTATAATATTGAGGTTGCCAATGTACTAGGGAAAAATGTTGATTGAATTTATATTCAAAGCGTCTATCGATCTAATGATGACTTCACTAGATATTGTGATAATAATTCTATGCTCGACTAGAGCTTTTTTTTTTTAAATAATTAGGGCGTGGTTTTAAATAGAGTACCTAGCTATTTATTTTAAATATATTAGATTTCGAGAGAATAAATCATATTCCATATGAAACGCACATCAATGCAATTAAAAAATAGAACATTTAATTTGTTTAGTTTTTTTAACTTTTTAGAATTTTAGTCATTTTTTTACGAGTTTTAAGTCATTTTTTCAGATGAATATATTTTAGATGTTTTGCATAAATACAAAGTATAATCGAATTGTATATGCATGCAGCGCCGGATGCTATGCTGTTATAATATAAGGTCCACAAAGAATAAGTAATTCAAATTATTTTCAGACTAATAAAGAAGAGTTATTTAAAGAAGTTTTTTACACTGTGAATAGTAACTGTTGACAATTTTAATGTTTTATGATTTTTTTCTAAAGAATTTTTGATATTTTTAAAAGCATTAATTCGCTCTCTACTATGTATAATAATATGATAATAATATTGTTATACACCACGGACCGGTGACGTCATCTCCTATTCTCAGGTCCCAAGTCATCATTTACACAACGGTCATTTTTCGTCCTTCTGTAACAATATTAATAACAATACCATAATAAAATATATTATACTCAGAGCAGAATAATCTGATTGACATTTATTTAGCTGGCGATTAACCGGCCAGCGACCGTATAATGATTCGTGGCGACAAGTGGTCGGAAAACAACGTCAGCCGGCGGCACGGCTATAGCGGTCGTCGTGTACTCGACGTGTCTACTATTATACTGTGATCACTCAATGTCCTTTAACACCGAATCGACGAAATTGCCATAATTTTCGTCTAAACTACCTACTTGAGTATGATAATAACAATTGTTTCATACATCAATAATATTATTAAAATGTGAGATATATTCAAACAGTATGTTATACACTGTGATTCACCGCAAGCGTACGCTCACAACCATGTTTTCCTTAAACTATGAATTTTAAAATTTTAATATTTTGGATGTTTTAATGTTATACGTCTTGAAGGCCATATTTTTGTTTTTTTTTTATTTATAGTAAATTAGGTACTTACTTATTGGATAATTTAAAACACCTTGAATTTGAGGAGTATAATATATTTTGAGCCACAGTAAAAACAATACTGCAATTTTGACTTACAATTCTGTGATAAAATACATTAATTTAAACTAGATCGGTTCAAGCCTTAAAAAAAAAATCACTCAATTTATTTTGGTACTAGAACTTAGAAGTATCTTATTGATATATTATTATATGTACTGCTAGAAGATTATCCCTAAAAAAATTCTAAAAACAATCTGCATTCGAGTTCGATCGCTCTAGCACTGAACGCACTTATTTACATAGAAGTAAATATAACCGCAAAATACTGAGTACCCAACTTTAATTCAAGTCTGTTCGTCTGTTCGTCTGCTCGCAGATTTTTAAAAACGTATTTTTTTTCGCACATAATATTATTACATTCAACTCTAGGCATAACTCGGGGGACCGGAAGAGTGGTTTTCGTTTTTTATATTATATAATTGTAAAATATATATTATTATGTATGTATTTTGTTCCTTTATTATTCCGTTCCGGTCACGGTAAGTAAGCTTAAGCACCACGTGTGCCTGCGTATGTTTGTGTGCATGTGTGAACGAGGTTAAGAGATAAAAAAATAGCGCTTAAAGTGACCAACCGGGGGGGGGGGGGGGTGAAAACCTCCCTCACACCCGATCACGCGTCGAGACACATGTGGACGTTTCCGCCACCTCAGCCGACGAAACGTCAACCATTTTTGCTTTGAATTATAGCACATTTTGTTTGGCTACGTGAAAATATAAACGTACACTCATAATAAATGTGCATACATAGATACGCGTGTTTGTGTGTGTGAGTATACATGGATTTGAATAAAAGAACACCCAGCTATTGTGTGTGTCCAACATTTCGTCCCCCTTGCGTAGTTTTCATAATATTTTTCGCCGTATATCTTCGATGTACAATTATATAATAATATTATAATTGCCTGAGCCGCTTCTCGAGTCTCGACTTTAGGCTGATATAAATTCTTTCACAAGCACAGCATTAAATAGTATTTTCAAGTGTTAATGCATTTTTGTGTTCCGTCTTATTCCAAAGCATAATGAACCTTCAGAGTTCTTCGATACATAAAAATTAAATTTTGGACTAGTAGCTAATGAATATTTACAATTTAGATGAGTGGAGTGGTGCGTGGTACGAGGGTACCCCCGCCAAATCTTGGTCAACTACTCCGCTCGTCAAAACTTTAAAATATACTCGTTTAACTAATAAATTACTTGTCCGAAACTCGTGTAGTGGATCACATATGTGTGACACCGTTACATTATAATTTACTGCTAAGTAAAAGTATAATTAATAATTATAAACAATAACAATAAGGAAAAATACTTGTATACATAGTACTTACACTGGATTTTGACGTATCGAAATAAAAAAATATTTACAATAAGCGTTGGTGTTTCCTGAAATAACGATAGTTTCCTACCACGGTAAATGGATCGCCCGGCGTATGCATGTACATGGATCATTTATATATTTTATTATAATATATATATAAATTGATACAACAACGCAATGATAATAATAATAATATATAACTACCTTGCCGACGACGTACCAAACGATACACAAACGGTGTGCAGCACACGTCCGTCGGCGTTAAATAGTTGGCGGCGGAAATTAGTGGTGGAGGCGGTATTTGTTTGTGGGTTGCGGGTGGTGGTAGAGGCGGTGGTGGGGGCGAGAGGCGTCGGAGGTATTATCGTGTCAAAAATCACCGATGTGATAGTGGCGCGGCGGAGCCGGTTGTATTATATAACGGTCTGCTAATAGCATATTACCCCCGGCAAATGGATTACTGCGAACTTTCCGGTCGTTAATAAAGATACCAGTCGAAAACAAATGGCCGCGATTTACCCTCATATATATATATATATATACAGACATATATATATAATATATATTGTATGTACACGTTGTTATATTAAAGGCACTTTTGGCCGGCCGAATTTATCGACGTAATAATAACGCGCCCGCCGTCGCGGCTGCGGACGAATCGCGTCGCGAATGTTACAACATCATTATAATATTATTATCATTATCCTTGCTCGGTGGGTGAAATAATATAATACACATTATTATTATTATATTGTCCGTTCCGCCCCACACGAAAACTATATCCATAACATATGGGTATTATAGTACCTAATAATGTAACAACAATATAGTATTGTGGGTAATTTCGATCGTCGTGCTATGTGATCTGCGGCGTGTGTCATAATAATAGTATAGTTGTTGTGTCTATCGGTGCAGGTTATGCGACTGTACTGGTAATAATATATATTTTTGTACGGTCAGTACTCCAAATCATATTTTGAATTACTCGAGTGACTTTCTTCAAAATAAAAATACAAGAAATCCAAGGAGACTATAGGTTAATATTGTAATTTTAAATTGTGCGACAGGTCAAGTAGTATTCTCATTTGGTAATCAAAACGTCTGGAGACAACTGAGTAAAAGAGTAAAATAGATCATTCTGGGTGTACAATTTGATTTGTTATGCTGGGCCATGTCGCCCTACTATTAATTCATGCAATCTCGGTTTGTTTTAAGCCTTACGCATAATGCAAAAAAACAAACCCTGGTTGAATATATTTCAGATAAAGACCAAACAGATCTATACCGACAGAACGTTTTGGTTGCTATGACATTTTGTTCACCTAGTTATAACTTTGTTTTTCTATTAAAATATGAACATTAATTAACTTCGTTTCTTTATATTTTTCAAACTAAATGGAATACAATCCGAGTTGCTACTTGCTATACCTACAATGGGGTACTCAAAATAATCGAGTTATTAAGTTATTCAGAAAATTAACCAACTATATAGTTAGATGAGGTAAAAATTGTACAAAGAAACTTTTTAACTATTGTAATTAATGCCCACCATTGGAAATGTGCATAAGAAAATATATTTTCGAGACAAAAATATGTCTGTGACGTCGACCCGGACTCTTCCCTCCGTCGTCAAGCCGTTGCTCAATCATAAAACTTTTTCTGCCTACGGTGTGCCGTCAAAAGCAAGCTCGTCGATTGTTGTCGTCGAGCGGGGGAGCCTTACACAAAAATAAATCAACTACACGACGTCCGAAACGACGAGCAAAATAACGAAGTAAATAATAATAATAATAAAAAATATTATACATGCCTATTATGTAGGTACCGTGGAAACACCGATAGCACAATTTGATTATTTCAAAACGATAACAGAAAAATATGTTAATTTTTTCAAAACAAATAAATAAAGGTATTTACAAATATTAATTACATATAGTTACAATCCAAAAATATTAATATACATTTTTTTTTTATTTACAAATTATAATTACCTCCACCATTGTAATACTATATCTGTCAACTAATATTAACTAATAACTATATATTGTATTTATAAGTTGTACTGAATGATCTGATCCAGTGAAATTGAAACATACCTTATTTTTAGCCCGAGTACAATTCTAACATTACCCATATTTTAGAGAGAATACTTCAATGTTCGTTTAGGTTGGTAAAATATTTGTTTAACCTAAATGTACTCTTTATTGAAAAATACAAAATGTTCATAGAAAGTGTATTGTGCCAACACATTTAGGAACTACGTAATAATAAAGGGCCATGAGAAAAATGTTTGTGAATCATTGCCATATTATAAGGGTATACGAATCGAATAGCCTATTTCCAAGGTAACCCTCATGAATGAGTGCCAACTGCCAAAACGCCATTTTGGTTGTTAAATAGTTCCGTTAAGATGTTTATCCTTGTCGATTCGAGATGACGTTTCTACTTTTCTGCATAGCTAACTTGTCAGCGGACGAGGGTTTCAAAAGCTTTTGATTAGGTGAAATCAGGTCATAGATCGAAGTACTTTGCCGTCGTTGTCGGGGTAGTAAGCATTTCATAATTAAACACTTATCTATAATAAATATACCAAGTTCAATGAGATGGTGTACTCTAAATCACAAAGGAAACGTCATAATATACTTAGATTTGATAAAAAAAAATAAATCAATAACAATAATAATATATTAATAGGTAATATTATGATAGATGCATGAAAACGTCAGTATTTTGAAATAATGAAATCAAACAAATATGAAATATATTATGAATAGGTACATACTGAACGTTATGTTCAAAGGATATATTTTCATGATATTTCCGTTTTATGTGTCAATAGTTCCTCATTATTACGATGTTAATAAATGCGTTACTCTTGTAGCACTCAAAAATAACAATTTCGCTAATTATATTTTGATTATATTTAGACAATATATTATGACAAGAAACAAATAAAACAATTTATCTATTACTATATAACTGTGTATTAATAAAAGCGTAACGAAAACGTCTGCAGCAAAGCAGTTAAATTAAAAATCGCAACGAGGTAAACATAAAATAATGTATTATTATTACAATATAATATTATCGATAGCTTACACCCTGCAGGGTACCTACTCATTAAACCTTGCATAAAACGTTTGGTTACACAATACAATAATATTAAAATTATGGAGGACGGAGTGGCCGAGCGGACTAAGGCGATGTAGCCGACCCAGATTCGATTTCTGCCACGGGCGGCATTTTTCTTCGGACATGTCACGGTGTCCGGAGAACAAGTGCCGCCATTCTCCACCCGTGGCATGGCAGAAACCTAAGGAGGAAAAAAATAAAAAAATTTAAATTATATTTATTCACTACAAATGTTATATCTTAAATGGGCACAATATTATATACAATATTTAAATCGTAGGTACGTTTTGGTCGTCGCAGATCATTTTCGGTCGAACAAAATGCCGCTATGAAACGTAATTTTCTGACTGGTAAACATTGTACGCTTCTGTAGTTATACTGTATACATAGCTACCGAATCAATAAAACATCGGGTTTATCTCGTCGCTTGTGTTTTATAAAATATATATTACGCGCTCTTCGGTCCGGAATCATTTGTTATCGAAAAGCTTTTTGGATGGTCTAAAAAGTGTCACAGCTAGTTGAGAAACACAAGACGAGGGGCACGTATACCCGTAGGAAAACGTTTTAAAATATTCCGTCGGTGGAGGATTTAGCCCTTCAAGTGAAACATAAAGCTGATCTGAGATAAACGAATGGCAGCGGCGCTGCGAACTCTTTGTAATCTTAAGCCGCTCGCGTATTGTGCCGATATATTGTTATGAGTCAAAATAATTGTACTCTTCGATGGATTTTCTCGGCAACGAGGCGGTAATACTTAAAATAATATTACAGCAGCAATTAGTACGTTATTTTTCTCACTGGTGTTTGACGACGTCTTCTTTCGGCCCTGTGATGATTGTTATTATCATTGGAAGCATATATCGGATTCGAGGCGTTTGAAAATATCATTTTTCCAACGCTATTTATTATACGATGTAATAATATCATGTTTCATTGATTTCACTCTTTTGAATGACGATATTATTCAGTGCAACTTAGATACGTAAAAATTGAACTTCAAACGAGTAGTTATAGTATTAGTTATAAGTGGGTATTTTAAGTTTAAATAATTAGACGAGTGGACCAACATTTTGTGGGATGCCATTGGCTGCCACTCTTCTCCGCTCATCAAACTTTAAATACTTACAGATCACTTATCGTTTTAAGTTCGATTTTTCCGTATGTACCTACTGAAGTACTCTGAATACAATGTTGCCCCTGAATATGAAATTGAAAATGTATGTTACCATTAAAAAAAAGTAAGAACTTAAAAATTTATAAAAAATGTACTTGAAAAAAGTTTTGTTTTGCAACGGCATGAAATTATATATCTAATGGCTAATAATAATAATATAGTAAAAAAAATGCAATACTTTTTTAAATGAGTGTAGACACTTCGACCACGTTGTATATGCCTCGACTGTGGGTTACGACGTGTTTCTGATGATTAATACGGTTCGACAATTTAGTGTACCTATATATCTTTTTAAATATGGGTTTTAGTCGCCAGAACTTCATTATATTATCATAGCTTAGGATACAGATAATAATATATTATACTATTATCATACGGTTAAGAAACGTAAACTGTCAAAACTAAATGAAATTTGTCGGTGGGCAATTTTTAATTTTTTCATTGAATTTATACTAAAACAATGATGATTACAATAAACAATTATATTTGACACACACCTAAATCTAATTTTCACAATAATACGCCTAAATATCTACAAAACTATAGTATTAATATATGTGTGAGAATGTTCTTAAACTATACAGACGATTAGAAGACGTACAACTGTCACCTGTCAATTAAACTCGCAGGATAATTAATGTCTAAAATATATTATAATATTATAGCATTTTTTGTTTTATATTATATTACGTGCATAATAACTTATTAGTTAAGACTAATAATTTTATGTAAATTCAACGTTTTTCATTGATGTAACGAGCTGCTTACTTGTGCCACCGCGGGCGAGAGACCGTAATAAAATCTCGAGCGTTTTAGAAAATGTCATATTACAGCATATAATAATATAGGTGTGATCCGTTTATAAAAATATAGCTTGGAAACTATTGAATAAAGGTAGGGACCAGTAACGTTATAAATTCGTGTGTTCCTACTTAAAAGCTATCGTCGACGTTGGTTGTTGTTTATCCGCCCTCAGATAATATTCTTGTTTGTTGGCCAGAAATTATATTTCCGGCGGGAGCCGGTTTACGGGTTTTATACACTCAGAAAGCTCGTACTTAGCTTTCAAAAATAAAAAATATTTAGTATCTATTATGGAAATGAAATATTTTGGTTTAACATTCTCGATGAGCATTTTTATTCACCTCAGATGTACTATTTATACTGGGTGATCACCAAGCACGCTCACTCCCTTTTTTTTTTTTTGTTTAATAATGAAGTTATTCAAAATATGATTTTTGTAATATTTTAGTTCTCTCAAACACCATATTATCATTAAATTCATCAGATTTTTTGTATTAAATGCTTAAGAAGTGTCTTGTGAAGATAAAAAAGTCTGTATTCCAAATGAGAACCCGGTACATTTTTTTTGAAACTATTGATGTACCTGATTTAAAATTTGAACGGTTTCTCAGCTATTGAAAAAGTTTTTATTAAGGATAACAGTTCTTAAAAATGGATTTAAACATATAAATAGTAAATTTAATACTGTACCAAGTATTTGTTATACTTGGACTAATTAAAAAAATTGTATGATTATTAATATTATTCATAATATATAGACTAAAATTAAATAATTTTAAAATCATCATGTCCCCGTCCAAATCCATTATAATGAAAGTTTATTATCCTTAGTACATAAAGTTAAGTAACTCAAAAACTAGGTACTCTTTAAAATGCTGCTTCTTATATTATTTCAAAATGTTCTGAAAAATTATCCGCTAAATAATTTGCAGTGAAAAAGAGTGTTACCTACTAGTTTGAAGAAAAAATTGTGGTTTGTATCCTGACTGCAAAACATCTCATGCATTTTCAAATACGGTCTTATTCAGGTATATTTACAAATTCCAAATATCAGTTTTTAAAGAACTACAGTGTTGAATAAAAAACGGGGGCCGAGCGTGCTTGGTGAATCACTCTGTATATAAATTGTAAAATAACAACACGGAAACCATCGTCTTGGTCGTCACCATCCGACAACGATCGGATGCCGTGCCGTCTGCCCAATCAAAACGTAGGTATATAATAATATAGTTGTCAGAGTACGTACCCTCAAACACATAATACCGCAAAAAGCTTTAATCGATTTTACCTGATCGAATCCCGACGGAATACAATAACTGAAATTCGCATAATAATTTATCATCGCGACAAGGTGCCGCAGGTTATCGACGATGTTATAATTTCCGACGTCGGATTTTCGGTAAGCACTTCGATTTACACGGTTCTCGGCGGTGGAAAAAAAAACCCTACACCACACCGCCAACGATTGCCACCACATAACCGTGGTAGATATTTTGAGTAGAGATCATAGACGTACTGAAAATAAACAGAATACGCTTTCTGTTGTCGAGACGTCCGCAAACACCTTCGCCGTGATGCAGTTTTTTGCGGTTGGATTGATTGACATCAATTTCATTGGAAAAATTGTAATTCATAACTGAAACGATAAAAATCATACGCCTCCGACGATGTTATTATGTAGATTGTAGAGTATTATGAGAAAAAGACATTTATTGTCACCAATAATAATCTTCAATATTAATTTACCTTTTTATTGGCAATTAATAATTATAATGACTTTATAGGTACCTATACCAACGTCAACATTGAAGTTTTCAGTATTAATTTCGTTTAAATATTATGATCACTAATAAACTATACTCATATTGACATATTATTATTATTAATAGTCATATAATACTATGTATGTAAACGATTAATTGCGAATAAAAAAATGTATTATAAATGCGAAAAATTAAATAAAAACGTTTTGTCTTCGGATCTTTTGCCATTATCTTTTTCGTACTAAATCGTCTATCGAATTACAAATGCCACACCATAATAATAATATGGTATTACGATTGCAGTTGTAAATCAATCATTATGGGGCGAAATATGTTGATTGTCTCCAATAATAAACAGATATTCGTAAAAATATACGGTAACCGCTATTGTGGTCAGAGGTATTAAACCACGCCATAATGCGCAGTCACTGACAATAATGGACGAACGTCGAACCTCGTCCGCTGTCATCCCACATCGAGATTCGACTCTAGAATAATACGACCACCGAGTCCTCGCAGGCCACTGCCGTCGTCCCTAATATCACCACATACGGCTTATTCGTATATAATACAATATTATTGTCTCGCCTCGTGACAGTGTGAAGCTCCACGAAATCGTAGTCATCGTATGAGCTTTTGTTGACCATTTTTTCCCCCACGAAACGACAAGAAAAACTCGATAAACCCGTAAAGTCTCAACCCACTCTCTGCGTGTAACCACCCGCCGTTGAACGACAACGGTGGTAAATAATAATAAGAACGCGAAAACCGAGCGAGACAATGAAAAAGCTTTAGCTGCGTTATGATGAAACGCGTCACCGTCGTCGTCACAGTTTTTTTATTTTTCGTTTTTGTTCTCCTTATTTTTATCATCGATTAAAACGGACTATAATAATAATAATAACAATCATACATAGTATACCAATCAATACTTCGTAAATTAATATTGTTAATTATTATTGTTGTGACATATTATATTGTCACACCACAGTAAAAACGGTCTTCCTAAATAGCATAATACCTAGTCTAACGTATACCATGCACGTATTTAAGACTGAATAATATTCGCCTGTAGCAGGCCTGTTATATTATTATTCTCACTCTAAACTTTCCGAACGACTTCAGAGTAGTCGGCACGAAGGAAATGGATAGTGGCGAGAGGGTGATGGATAGAAAAAAATATACCTATCGAAAAATCTCATTTCAAGGGTGGTATTAAAGGTACTTATAGTCGACGAGTTCGCTGTTGCACGTAAAAACCGATAAATTCTATCGACCCGATGAAATAAATTGACTTTATGATACGTGCATTTTTTATTTGTGCTAGGTACTTTTGTTTGTATATAAAATAAGTAGGCACTCGGTATACGCATGCATTGATGCATGACATCAAAGCCATAGATATATGTATTTTTTTTATGGCCATGGCACGGCGGGGAGGCGAAAATCACGGTAGAGTTTGACTGAAATAATATGGAAATCAGCTCCCTCATGAGGCTCCCTCATGAGACTGCAGTCTGCACCTCCTACAACAATTTCCGTCTTACTTAGGACTTGGTCACCGTTGTAGAACGTATATAACTTTACTGTATGAGTTTTACGATAGTTATCCTAGCGCCACTCAGCATCCGTCTGCCTTCGGTCAACTTCACGAAGGGTTCGAGACCGAATCACCCAGAATGCCTGACGACAGAGCTGTAAATCGTTCCAGGAAAGGGAAAACTATATTCTTTCCTGCGGAAGTGCATCGAGGGAGGTGGTAGAGGAATGTATGAAAAGAAATTGTTCTAAACAACGGCAAGGGTGTCTCGGATGACGTATTTATGCATATATATACGCATTTATATACCTATATATATTATATTATATTATTATCTATGAGATGTGTGCGCAAATTGATTTTTCATGTTACTCAACGGCGTTTTCACGTTACGATGATGATAATAATATTATTTACTTCTCTGTGATATAATTCACATTATACTATTTTAGAAGTGTCTGGTCCTTTGGGGTGGTTAACATCCGTCCGGGGGCCGTAAAACATCATGTTGACCCTACTGCAAAAGTCGTTGTTTACGATACGTTCGTTATGAACATAATATTTCGAACGTTTATCAATCGGCAGGGCTTACACGTCGAAGAAGCTCAGAATCACAGCTAAAACGACATAAAAAAAAGTATAATAATAATAATTCTTCGTATCGCACCACGCAATATATAACAATAGTGTTATGTTTGTGTCCAATACTACAGTAAATGCGTTTAAATTTTAAACTTCGTCCATTACACTGGCACGTAGGTAATATCCGAACAAACGAAATATCATTACACTCAGCACCAAAACATGGTCATATCCACACGACGGTCTTCGTTGATTTAATTTCTCCTTGGCCACAAGGGCAGAGGCGGCGGCCCGTCGAGCTCAGTTCACTGTGTTTCCACAAAAACCGTTCTGCCTACCTATCTAAATCGTCTCGCCACAATATTATTATATTAAGAGGACGTTACACCCGTAATATTTAGCGGTAAAAACAGGTCTACCAGAAACAAACAAAACGCTGCCAAAAAATGGTTTTAGAGTAAAATTACCTATTATGAAATGTATAGAGAAGAATTTTTAGGAGACAACCTCATTGGCGTTTTTTTAAATATAAATTATTACAAAAGTTACAGTTGTTTAAAAAATGTAAAAAAAAAAGGTTTTTTTTCCTATTATAAGGAGCTATATATTTAAAATAATACAAAACCCCGATGAGGTTGTCTCCGAAATATTGTTTTCTCTAAATCTCATAATAGGTATTTTCGCTCTAAAATCGCTTTTTAATGCTGTTTTGTTTGTTTTCCGTAAACATGTTTACGTAGATTGATTTAATATTTTCATTGCTGTAATGTGCTGCTACCTGCATGCCGTTAAGAGGTCGGTCGCGATTTCCCCCCACTACTCCAAAAACTGAATATCCGCTTCGACTATCGCGCGGTGACGGTCGGTCGATGGTTATCGGAAGCTTCCAGGAATAGACCGAACTAATATAAACAATATCATTATTATCTATCTAATACTATAAAATGACAATATTTTATAAGCTAATAATTGTTTTTATTTTTATTATAATATTAAAATTGGTCTTGACGATTGATAGCATTCCACCTACGATCTACAAACTCTTATTCGTTTTACTATTTTATAATATTATAAATTAATATAAATTATAAATTATTATTATTACGGACATACTAATATTTTCAGATAGTAGGTATACCTGGTATCTACCTCAAAGGGCTCAAAGTCCTATGCATAATTTATAATAACTCAAGTACCTACACCACCTAATAAATATCCGTCTTTTCATACGGAATACATTCTATACATTATGGTAAGTTGCTGGTAAAAAATACTATTGGTATTAGTATTTATTATTTTATTTTTACACAAGTATGCCTATTATGACAATTAAACAAAAATAAAAAAATAAAATGTCAAAGTAAATATGCACTTTTAAATTAAAAATGGTCAAATATGTAAAATATGCAACCATACATTTTGATTATAAACTCGTATTGTACTATTGTTATGAAACAAATTCCTATGTTACTAAGCTATGTTTTGAATGATTATTGAAAAACATGCAAATTCCTAGAAGTCCCTAATCCTATACTCATTACGAATTATGTTAGCGGAAGTCACAATATGAGACTATGAATAGCTGTATTTTCAATAATTGGTACAAAAATAAATATTCAATTTTGATGCATATACACAACCGTCACAACCATTCCTCCTGGGTAATTCGTTGTGATCACATCATTTCTTCGGGATTTCTGTGTCGTCGTGTTCAATTTTTTTTTTTGTGAATTTTGTATTATTATTTTCCATTTTTTTTTTGACAATGGCAAATAAAGAAAATAAGCAGAAACGGAAACGGTCATCTAAAAAAAAATTCACTAGTTCCCTTTCACTACGACGAAACAAAAAAATTAAGTAAGTATATACAAATATAAATTATATTATATATTAGAAATGTTAGAAATGTAAATACTTTCATTGTCTGCTTGAACGTTTATAGAAAAATAAAATAAAATAATTATATTTAGGGCTCTACCCGTTCAATAAATAAATTAAAATATTTCTATTCTACTCTACGATTCTAATAACGATTCCAGTTTCGGGCGGATTAAGGGGGGTCCAGGGGTCTGTAAAAATAATACCTTTGAAATACTATCATTAAAGACCGGATTCCTGTGCAATTGCATCTTTTTATGGCGTGTTCTAAATTCAATAGAAACAAGCTACAAATCCAAATCAAGAGATGTAGATTAATTTAAAGAAAGTTTTATGTTGCACAAAATTGCACGTTTTTGGGTTTTTGCACAAAATTGCACGTTTCGGTTTTTTTTTATAAAAATGTACTTTTGTACAAATATTTTGTATTTTGTATTATTTTTATCAGTGCTATATTATATTGTTATACAAAGTATTGGACTTTTATATCTAACAATATAATTATATATATATATATATATATATAACGATATAATACGAAGTAATTAAGAGGACGTTATACCGCTTATTTTCAACGGTATAAACATGTCCACGAAAAACAGTCATAACTTCACTAAAAAGTGGTTTTAGAGTTAAAATATCTATAATAAAATGTATAGAGAACAACTAGTGTATAGAGGTCAACTAATGTCTAATACTATTAATTATACTAATTTTATAATAATTTTTTTATATTTCTGATATTAACACAACAAAGTATATTATCGTTGTAGAATTGTGAATTAGGGGTGTGGGGGCAAAGCCCCCACGGGTCTGTGTGATAAAATTTAGGTGGTGGTGGTCCAGCATTTATACTTGCCTCATAAAATAAAATAGTTCACGCCGTTCACGCCTACATGTTAAAAAAATAAAAATTTTCAAAATTGGCGTGGTAGATAAACAGAATTTATACCTAAACTTTATTCTATTGTTATAAAATATTATGTTTTATATTTTATTTTGAAGTTTTACTTCTAATCCATTACCATTTGGTGAGACGTCAAATGAAACTGATATTTTGACTACGTTGCAGTTGGTTCCTAACAGGTTTGTTAATTTTTGGTACCTAATACGCTCATACACTCATTATAATTTATTTTAATTTTTATACCTGCAAAATATTTTTGATAATTTTTCTTTGAATTTCGATTAGATTTAGTGTAGCTAAATATTTTTTTATTTTTTTTTTTTTTGGTATTTAAACTTTTTATTTATTTAGAGAAATTGGTTCATTAAATAATCTGTCTACATCAGATAATGTGAACAATAACCTAGTTTCAAGTACTCCAAATTGTAATTTACCAAAAGATTGTATCAGTTCACCGAATTTAAAATATAATAATGATATTTCGACTGTTATGGAGCATAGCTTATGTACAGAATACAGTCACCCTAGTTCCGAAGATACCATAACTTCATAGTATGTTTATTTTAATTAATATATGATGATGAATTATGTAAGTTATTACTTACAAAATAGTTAATTCAATTTATTTTACCAGTTTTTGCGGTGGTAGGAGGATTGTTGATATGAAACACGTATTTTTTCAAATACAAAATGAGCAATGTCATACTCCAGGGCTAGGATGTTCGTTTATGAATGTTGAACTAATAAACGAAATTACAAAAGGTTTTGCTACAAAATGGATTTTTAAATGTAAAATGTGTAACCTATTGACTACACTGGAATCGGAAAACAACGATCTAAACTATATACCGATTAACAAAGCAATTGTTAATGGCACGTATGCAATTGGTATAGGATACACACAACTAGCTGAATTTTCGGCAAGTTTAGATGTTCCATGTATGGCCCCCTCGACATATATAAAATATAGTGAGGAAATAAGTATGCATATGGAAACTACAGCATGGAGTGTTATGGAACTCGCTGGTATAGAAGAAAAAAAGTTGGCTTTTGAGGCAGGTGATATAGATAGTGATGGTATACCTATGTGCCCTGTTGTTGCTGATGGCCAATGGAGTAAGCGCAGCTACAAGACGAAATACGACGCATTTTCAGGAGCGGTAATATTTAACTGTGTTATAATAAATAAAAAAAATTTAAATACATTTTTAAAAAGCTCTGCTGTATATAGTAGACGACGAGTACACCTCGTCACTGTGATGGATGTGCTAAATTATTTGAATCGAGTGATAAACCATTGTATACGGTACAAAGTAGTCGAAATAATGATTTGATTTTCAGCTTTAGTATCTTGTTCGACGGGAAAGTGAATCTACTTGGTACTTTTGAGAGGTCAAAATTTAAAATTCCCAATAGTTTTCAAAAGCTCAGGGAAAAATTAAGGAAAAACGGGAATTTTTACGCAAAATAGATTTTCGAGAAAATTCGATGTCAGTTTTTGGTGTAACTCTAAAAAAAAATACCGTAGATACACGACATTTTCACTGGTTGTTTATATTAGCATTTACTATACACGATATAATTTTCAAAATATTTTGATTTGTTTTGAACTGTTTACGGACATATTCAGATTAAAACTTTTTTAATTTTTTTTTCTATAAATGTCCATAAAATTTTATTTATTGGGTAAAAAAGCATGAGAATTGAATAGAAAGCTGCTAATATATTGTTTCAAAGGCAGATGAAAAATATTAAAAATACATATTAGGCATAATTTTTTTTCAATTTACAGCAGAGCGACATCCACTTGCCCACCTTTTTATATTTATCTATATAAAATTTAGTACATTGATTTTTATCTTTATTTAGAATTTAGATACATTTTTAGTTATCTATTTCCAACATTGGACATTAGTCATATAATTTGGTACTTATCTACAGGCCACTATAATTGGATTTCGGACGAAAAAAATATTATTTATTGGAATAAGAAATCGGTACTGTGTGATTTGCGAAAGAGCGAAAACCATCGGTAAATCTCCCATGACCCACAAGTGCTTTTTAAATTGGAAGAATGGTGCTACCAGCATAGAAGCCGATGCTATAGCAGAAGGATTTTTATGCAGCGTTAAAATGCACGGTTTAAAATTTAAACAGTTAATTGGTAAATAAAATGTACCAACATATTTATACAATATACTGCTATAATGAATCATAAAATCACATATTATTATATCATGATGTTTATTTGTTTTTTCTTCAGGAGACGGAGATAGTAGTGTTTGTAAAAGATTAAATGAAGTTATGCCGTATGGACCTACATTTTTAATTGAGAAAATTGAATGTAGAAATCACATACTTCGTAATTATGGACAAAAAATAATGCATTTAACAAGGAAAACTGAGTACCCGGGTTTTATACGAAAATTTATATCAAAGAATGTACTAAGATTTCGGACAGCTATAACAAAAGCAATAAAGTATAGAAATCGAATTGATGAATCACATTATAACAAAATTGAAGGTAAACATTATTAGCGAGATTATTAGTTTCCAAATTTTTTACAAATTTTAAATTTAAAATTAAACTTAAATACATTTTTTTTAGGATTACGTAATGATATTTTAAATAGCCAATATCACATTTTTGGTCAACACTCCAAGTGTGACAAATATTTTTGCACGGGAAAAAAAATTGGAGAGCAAAATATTGTATCAGAAGTCATAAAATGCGGGTTAATGACTGAAATGTCCACTGCTCTTCGTCGTGTAGTTAATAATTCTAAAAGCTTGTTACTTGACGTGGATAATAATATCTGCGAGCAATTCAACAGCCTAATCAACAAACACATCGCGGGAAAGAGAATTAATTTTTCTCAAAAGCAATCATATACTACTCGAGTTTATGCAGCTGTGGTAGCTTTTAACTCAAATGGTAATTTGATAAGAGAAATCCACAAAAATATCACTAACAAAAGTCCAGGTACTCTATTATATTTTCAAATTAATTCATATTGTAAATTATAATAAAAATAAATAAATAAATATTTTTAATTTTATTGTTGCTAAAAAATATTTAAAGTATACTGCAGATAAAAGAAAAAATTTAAAAACACGCCGAGCTCTATTTCGAGCATCTGGAATGTACAAAAAAAAAAATATGTCCAATGGTCCAGATGAAAATTATGGACTAGCTCAACCTTTAGATAATTTATTACCTACTGACGAGTTGAAAAATAAAAAAATTGAATTCATTCAAACAATTACCTTACCCATAACGGTCAGAGAACAAATCGAGTTGGAAACGCGAAATCAATCTGACAACCAAAAGTGGTTTATTGAACGGAGAAACAGACTAACTGCGTCAAACTTTGGTAAAGTTTGTAAGATGCGTCCAACTACATCCTGTAAAAGAACCGTATATGACATATTATATGGTAATTTTACAACCCGAGCGATGGAATATGGAAAAATTACTGAAGTCATCGCAAAAGAAAAATTTGAAAAATTAACAAATCTTAAAGTCATGGATTGTGGTTTGTTTATTGACGCAGATAAACCATACTTAGCCGCTAGCCCTGGTAAGTACGATGTATTAAGAAATCAAAGTTTTACGATAACTAACTAGTTGTTTGGGGGTGATAATGTGATATAATATACAACTAATATTTAAATATATATTTTATATACTCAGATGGTTTAATTGGCAATACAGCTGTTTTGGAAATTAAATGTCCTTTTTCGATCAAAGATACGAATGAATTACAAACAGCGGTCGACAATAAAAAGGTATACAGAAATACAGAATATTAATTAATTTAATAAATATTTTAGTAATATGATTGTTTTGATAATTTACAGATACCTTATGTAACTATTGTAGACGGGAAAATGAAATTAAAAAAAACTAGTTCATACTATTATCAAGTACAGGGACAATTAAAAATAACAAAAAGGAATGTATGTTATTTTGTTGTATACTCCGAAAAATGGATTGAATATGACGTAATCGATTACGACGAAAGATTTTGGTATTCTAAAATGGATATTCAGTTAGAGACGTATGTTTACAAAAATTTAAATAATACAATTTAACCTATATAGTTTGTTGCATTGAAATACCTATTAGCTATTACATAAGATTGAAAATGTGTAAATTGTAATAGTTATAAATTAAAATGAATAAATTGTAATAATATACCTATTTCACAGATTTTATAAAGAATGTCTTCTGCCAGAATTGGTTGAACCACGGTATGGAAAAAGACTATTAAAATCTGACATTTTCGAACCTACACATATATCGGAAAACATCAAAAATAAAAACAAAATCATACTAGACGTATCTCAGTAATATTATTATTGTAAAATGTTAATAAATTGTAACATGCATATTATACGTATCATAGTATTATACCTTCTAATTGTTTTTATTTTAATATAATTATTATTGTAATATAATAATAAGTAAATTATCCAGTAATCGAATCATACAAAAATCTATATCTATTGGATTACCAAAATTGGTATATATAAATATACTGTCTAGCTGATCCCGTGCACTTCGTTGCCCTTAAAAATTTGGAAATATAAATCAAGCTTTGTTGTATTGCCGTCTTTACAATCTATATATTGATACATATATTTAGGTAAGCAGTAACTTTTAAAAAAAATAGTAGACCCTCAGTACAGCAAACGTCAATTAAAAAGCGACATTATTGAACCTCCTCACATAATTAAAAATATTAAAATTATGAAAAAAAAAAAACAAACAAAATTTAGTCTTCATAATAACTACAAGTTGTACATAATATACATTTTTTTTTATACATGTATTACTAATTTGTAAACTACTATTTGTATAATTTTTTTTTTTTAAGTTTAGTTGTTAATAAACGGAAAGATGCTAAGAAATGGGAAAATGCAAATTATGCTGAAGTTAAAAATAATTTAATATTGAACAGTTGAACGTAAAAGATGTATTTGTT
The DNA here is from genome assembly GCA_949089665.1 of Macrosiphum euphorbiae. Lineage (NCBI taxonomy): Eukaryota > Metazoa > Arthropoda > Insecta > Hemiptera > Aphididae > Macrosiphum > Macrosiphum euphorbiae. The sequence continues at coordinate 28,509,321 of CARXXK010000001.1, forward strand.
TAGGTACTGTTAAATTATATTTTACTGTATGTATTATATTTGAATGAGTACTAGTGCAATAACTACAAACTAAGCTATGTTGTGTTGCTGTTTTTACAGTCTATATATTGGTGCATATATTTAGGTAAGCAGTAACTTTTCAAAAAAGATAGTTCGAATGGGTACGCGCGGATATTACAAATAATACCGCGACGTTTACTGTGTGAATTTTATATTGACGGGATACATCACAGTCGAACGTTCATGAAATAATAATCGGCGCTCCCGAGACGCGCTGAATGAGCAGTGCCAGTAGTGCCGCCGACTGCGAGTAGTAGGCGGGGCTTAGACGTCGCGCGCTTGCGGATCCCGAAAACACCTAATAGCGCGTTCTCTCGGCCGTTGCATACGTAACACTTTGGGTATCACGTCCTCTTAAGGCGTCAGCGTATTGCCTCGACACACGTCTTTAGCGGGATTTCACCTCAACGCCGTCTCGTCTTCCGGACGACCCCCCACTGTCAATACCCTCTCCTTCCTTCGTTTTCAGCTCCAACGTCTTCCACTTCTTCGTCGTCACCACCACCACCACCACCACCACCACCACCGTCGTCTTCGTCATTGACATCATTTAAGTCGGCTCCGGCAGACCATCAATCTGACACGCCATTTTTAAAGAGGCTTATCCGCTTGCCAAGTAACAAATCATTAGTTCGTTAATGACGTGTGCGCGTTCAGCGAGCGTATTGTGTATGTGAGTGAGGTGTGTGTGTGTGTGTGTGTGTGTGTGTGTGTGTGTGTGTGTGTGTGTGTGTGAGTCTGTGCTCGGGGGCACAGACAGATCGAAATCGTTTGTGGCTATGAATGGGTTCAACGGGGTTGGAGATGGATCGATATGTACGAGGTTTGCTAGCTGCAGGTCGGAGACGAATGAAAGGGTGTGAGCGTCTGGATAATAGTTGTCGTATAACATAGAACCAAACGAGGAACACTCAATGGGACCGTATCGGTCTTTATTACTATATTGTAGTGTTCAATGACGTCGTGCAAGTGTAGTTGAGTATGTCGTGTGTGCAAATTTGTGCACCGCGATTGTCGACCCACGAGTTTTTTGACTCGGTATTTTGAACGTGATGTCGTAGAAACACCCCCCTCCCCCTCCTCCATGTGCCATTGCAGTACTGATGGTACGACCACATCACGACGTACTTAACTCTTGGGCCTCGGGCTCTGTAAACAACAAGCAGCCAGACGTTGGCGTGTTTCTCGGACAAGATTTTCTATAACCGCGTGCGTTATCGGAACACACCCGTGCCACGAATCAACGACGATTTTCATGTGTTGGTAAAAAAAACAAAACCTACCGAAATAATATCATTAAAACCTCAGAACTCAATTGAGGACGCCCACTCATTCATGACGTGTAGTCTCCATAGTTTCAATCGAATAACATGGCGAAATTGGTGTTCTGCAAATTTTGTGTAGGATTTTTTAATAATAGAGTGAATAATATTACTGGAATATCAACGAGCTTAAATATAAGAATGCATAATCATCTGTGTTTCCACGTCTTATTCACAATGTTTTTATTTTTAGCAAGCCATGAGCATAACTAAAATTAAATGTAATAATTTACACACTCATTGCTATAAACTCGAAAACTTAAATATCGTAAAAAACGTTACACACGAGGACACGAGGTACCTACATTGTAGCTATAAATTACCTACAGGTACTCTAAATCGGAGCTGCTGATCGCATATTATTTGCTACTCAAGACGGGAGACAACACGTCATGTGGGTGTGGAGTCCTCTTGACATAATCTATAGACTTTATAATATGTTGTAGAGCAGGTAGATTGTGTACGGAATTCAGAAACTGCACGCCATCGCGTGCGTGCGTGAGTGTGATATTTCTATATTATGTTTGTTTGCGTTTTTCATTGTTTATTTATCGTACTCTGCCACCGCCGCCGCCGACGCCACCACGGTATACCTATATGCTTGAGCAAATTGAATTCTAGAAGTTTCCCAGATGAAAATAAAACCCAGTTTTATCCTCGGATGTATGGATATTGTTATTTTTCTCGACGTAGCAGTGATACTATCGATTGCAGTGTACGGTGTCGATAGGTGAACGCGGGCTTGGCAGCGGCTGCTGCAGGCGCGTATACGGACGTCCGCGTTATGAAAAATACGAAAATAACGCCGACGTACTGAAATATAAAGCACCGAACCGGTATTTCCATCACGTTTTACGATAACGCAGAGTAGTTGTTTTATGGCGGCCGGATGATGGTCGTAAAAAAACATTAAAAAACAAAAAAAAAAACGCTTCGGTATCTCCCCGGGCGAGGGGGCCGTGGCTGCATACCCTCGGCCCTCTCATGGTCCGCGATTTCCCGCGGTCCCTCTCCGGTTATGGTGCACTTCACCTTTGGATGCTTAAAAAATATTTAAACCAATAAACGGATTACGCGAGCGTGACCATCGCCGGCGTCTAGATTATCGGTGGAGGGTTATGTCACCCAGAGGTAGCCTTGCACAAACCATTAGTTACCGGGCGGGACCAGGTCTTACTGCACCGCCGGGGATCCGGGACCGGGTAATAATCGTTCCGTCGCCGTCCTAACGATCCCCATGGGCCGAATTCCGGTTCTCAATTTGTAATCCGGCGTCGGGAACGGATGTGAGAGGGCTGGCGAGAGAAAGAGAACGGAAATTGAGTGGGAAATAAAGCCTTTACACTGTAAGGACAAAAAATAATAATAATAAAAATAAAAAACAACTGGGGTGAAAAAAAAAGAAGAAACAAAAAGAAGGAATTGGACATTAAGAGGTTTACGCGCACACTGATTGACGGTGCCTGTACACTGTACCTACACTACAGTTTAGGCATTTATAATTAGGCCACATTTTAATTAATCCCTTTTGTTTTATTTATTTATTTTTATTCAAATTACAAATTGTCGGCTTTGTCTCCCGAAACCGAATCGAATAAGTACAGTCGAGTTTGTATAATCGCGGTTACAGCATTAGTATAGTTTAGTAGTTGTTTTCCTTAGATATATGTTATTTACATTTCCGTAAATCGGTTGGCAATTTATTCGACAAAGAAAAAGTTTTTATTCACTGATAATATTTTCTATAGCACTGTAAAAAAAATATATATATATAAATAAAATACCATAAACTAAATACTCCTTTTATATTTCCATTTTGTCGCACTTAATTCTTAAACTACTTTGCTCCCATCATTGTTTCTATACAAAATATAAATAAAACAACCGAAATAAATTGGTCGTATAAATTCAATGTTGGTCTAAATTAATGGTTAGTGAATATATATTATGATTGTTGGAATTATTTATTCGGTTAAACTTCCCCTTAATGTTTTTCTTTATTGAAAAACGAACTTAACATACTTAAAATATACAATGAGTGCTTTGTGGTTTAATAATTTACTTGTTTATTTTGAAGGATATGAAATAGATTTGCTAAATAAAAAAAGTATATTAAACTTAATGATATTATACCATATTATTGTCGAAAATTGTATTGTTTACAAATAAGATCGATAACGACCAATAAAATGTATCTGACCATGTGAACAATTGAATAAATAATAAACCAAATTTATTTTGTAAACGTGGCTGTGTCATCGAATCCGTTGTTCAGTGCGAGTTTGTGTTTACGAAGAATGACATAACGTATCTCCTCAAGTCTACAAGTTCTTATGAATTAATTCAATTAAACCATAGATATATAAAACAATGTTTTATATATCTATGAATTAAACTAAGAAAAGCTACTCAAATAGCGATTTCTAAAATAAACAATCGTTTCTATTTGGTCACTTCAGGATTCGGTAAACAATCCGAAGTGCATCTCGATTCGTCCAAAAATAGTAAAATATGTTTCGACAAAAATAACTGAAAAATAGATTTTGATAAAACCTGATAATAATTATTCTACTGAGATATTCATATATTTTAACTGTTATTTGATTCTCAACAGTGAAGATTACTGCTAGTCTGAAGTCATTTCAGCACGATTTTGAACACATTATATTTGACTTGCAGTTAGTACATGCTTGTTGTGTATTTTACTATAATATTAAAGTATAACGTTTATGATATTATTAAATTTATCGTCGTTATTATGTTAACGACTTTGGTCACCGTCGGTAGAGACAAAATTGATACATTGGCCGTTATCGATCACCACGCGAGACCAAGAAAATCGTCTAGGCGCCCATTGTCCGATGTTCATTGACAAATCGACAGTAGCGTAGTCGTCTCTGCCGAGACCGATGATAATACTTTGTCCCGCGTTTATTTTTCGCAATTTTCGTTTTTTTTCATTATTATCACTATTATTATTTTACGATTCCGTACCATGGCAATTGGAATGGCATGAAAGAAAAAACGCCCAGTTAGATAAATAATAATAATAATAATAATACAATAAATAGCGCCAGGACCTTTTGCTATGTATACTCCGGATTTCCCGACACGATGCTACAAGATTTGTGTCGGTATATTTTGCAACGATCCGCTTCTATTCGAGTACAATATCGTATTATTATTATTATTATTATTATGCATATAATATACATTATACATACATATGAACGGGTGTACGGTATGTATATTGGTATGCACCCGAGTCGCGCCTTTACACGCTGCCGAAAGCCCTTTATGAATATATTTCCGAACGAGCATAAGAGAATCATGTAAATCAGTTATAGGGAAACCTATGAAAATATGATGTGTACGACACCATCGCCACCACCGTCCCTTTTCCGGCTACAAAAGTGTATCGCCGAAAGATAACCTAAATACTAAACAGACGATCGAGAGAGGAAACGATTTTTTACATATTATATTTTTTTTTTTTTTAATCGAACAAACTCTTTATATCATTTTGCGATTGATAATCTTTCGAGAGTATATTTTAGGAATCTATTATTGTAATAGTGCTCAACTAGGCCTATCTCGCGTAGCCGACAACCCTCGTTTCGAGTAGGTACACAATATGCACGACGTGAAGATAATTATTTTATACAGGTGATTGTACCCTCACTCACGTTTTTAATTTGATAACACATGTATTCAAATTATGATTTTTTGGAAGTTTCGAATATACATTACAACCTTTTTTTATCAAATTCTTGAGATTTGTTTTACTGTTACTTTTTGTTTTGAACATTTCGATGTACGTACCTACTCCTATAATTTAGAACTCGCACGAGTAGTTGTTTAGTTAGTAGTTATTAAGTAGCTTATAAGTACAATTTATAATTGTCATTAAAAATCGTTTTACAAAAATATAAAATAGATGTAACTAACATCGGATCTAGTATTTATTATCCTTGGACCTTTTTTAAAAATTATATATCATAACTATTGGCAGCTGCATATTATAAACAACCAATATTTTCAAATTACTTTAGCGCCCATAGTCCCCAATTCATTTTGTATCATAGATCTATTATCCTTAGTACAGAAAGTCAAAAATGATTCACAATTATATTATTAGTAGAACAGTTATAATTTAAAAGCATATAAGTTTGTATCTTCACAAAAAACTCTTTATGTAGTATAAAGATTTCAAGGATTGATAAATATGGCTTTTATTACATTTAAAGTTTCCAAAAAAATCAGAGTTTGCATTATTGAAGAAGAAAAAGAGGTTGAAAATGCTTGGTGAATCACCCTGTAAAATAACACCATATTCGTATAATACAACAATAATATCGTAATATACTTAACAGGAGCGCATGGAGTACACTTTGGTCGTGTAAGTTATAATTTTAATCCATCCTGTGGTTTTTTTTTTTTATAGGAACATATTCGACTCGTTGAAAGTCACTCGATATAATGACATGTAGTCTCTCGAATGAAAAATATATACAAGGCTTTTTAATTTTTTTTTTACTTTTGCTGTTGACATTTTATCTAGACTTGACAACCTTTGCACACTGCAGCAGTAGAAATAATAAAACCAGAGAAAGTAACAAGACATAATATTATTATTGTTTAAGATGAAGACCAACTTCCCCGTTTCTCTTGATATTCCAATGCAACAAAGCGTATTTGATATTTATAATATTACGAATTGGCGATGTTAGACAGATAGTTAAACATATCGACCGGTAGACATTTTCGATAAACGTGATCCGGTATTTCACAAAGCCGATGAACATGTTGAGTAATTATGAATTATAGAAAAATGATAATTCAAATTGTTAAAACAAATAATTGGTTTGAGTTAACGGACTACGGTACTATCCATCCGTCCGTCAGTACAAATAAATATTTTCTGAAATTCTAATGTGCACAATAGTAAGTAAGAAAGTAAAATTCAAATTCAAATTGGACGTTTAAATAAAACCATTCAAATCATGATTAGTAAATTAAAAATACTACAATCATAATCGACTATTATTTAATTTAAATTTTATAACTATCGTAACTTTGAGTGAGAAACTACGTGTATGCGATTTAAATTACTATCGACATTTAAGGAGATTTGTTGGCCAAATATTTAACAAATTATTTATTTGATTACTGGAGTTTAAAATCCATCAGACTATTTGTAAACAAATCTTATTTATTTTGAATCGTCTTTTTTTTTATCTTGTAAAGTTGTAAACCTTTAAAGTTGAAACCTTATTTTTTGATACCATGGGTCAGCGCAAGTTTTGTGTAATTTAAACGTTACATGTCGTAACTGCCTTTTTCATATAGACGTAGGTACAACAGCAGAAAAATTACCTTTTTACGTGGTATTTCATAGTGGACGTCTTGTATTTCCACTGAGACATCATGCCTACGAATATTAAAATGGCCGCTAGGAGAGTATCGAACGGGGCATTTTTGGAGAGAGCGTTGTAGCCGATTTAGTCACTCTAGTCACGCTTGTCGCCCCTAACAATGGTCGGCGGCGGCTGACTATACAGTTTGTTAGTCGGGTCTGAAGTAAATGGGGAACAACGTCCCTTACATGTATACGTATATAATGTGTATGATATATATATATATATATATATATATAATATATATATATATATAAGCACTCGTAAGTGTATGTGTGCATGCGCCTGAAATCGCCCTCGCCTCGGACCGGCAAGACCAGTCAGAGCGGGTGATCGTTCGAGCAGCTAGGCAGTTTCTCTTCCTCTCGATCCCATTATTACCGGATTAAAGTTCACAGGTCAACCATATATAGACATAAATATTCGTCGATGAAATAGGGGTGGTAGTGCGGGAGGGAGTGATAAGCCGAGAGGGGTTCGTCAGTGCGTCCATAGTGCTACTCGATATCGAATACATTGCAACGGGTCTGGTCAGGGGGTATTAAAATTGTCATACCAACACAGCCGGATGTTTGTAGAAAGCTTATTGTTTCTCCCTTCCCTCATCTCCCGGTTGCCTCCAAAATAATGTCAATAAAGGGATTGTTGAAACTTTAGCACAGATACAAGTAGAATTAGCGAAATAACGCGACGTGCTCGTCGCCACTGCCACCACCCTCGACCAATCAAGCGTTTGTAAACACGATACTTTGTCCAGTAACGTGGTGGTGGTAGTGGAAAGGGTTGTTGCGGATAAAGTGTGATCTCGGGAATAATATGTTTTTGGTGTGAATTTCGTATGACATCTATGTTTTTATGGCTCTTGTAAGTAAATATATACTAAACAAAATAACATTAACTACACAATTTATATTCTGTAGGCGATGTCATCCCAAGAAGAAAAATATCAAACTGTATAATACTAATATTATGCAATTAGATTTTAGGCAGAGCTTTTAATGTTCGACAGTTGTCAACTACGGATGAGTGAAAATGGGATTTAGCGTAGAAGCATTGCTACACCATTAGTGGCGTAGGGGGGGGAGGGTGTCTGTTTTCATCGTTTAAAACGAATTTCGTTAACGGACCGTTTATAATTCACCAAAACGGGGCTCTATCAGGTTGAATGAACAGTGCATCGTTTTACCGTAAATCCGCAATTCAAGAAATGTGGGACATGTGTATCGTCAAACTTTTAGATGCGGAAGACGTAGATGCCAGGTACCTTGAATTGGTATTTCCATCAGCGTGACTGCAGTCGACTTAGCTATATCTATATCTACGCGAGAGTATCATTGTCGTGTCGTAGATGCTGTAGCAGTTAATCGTTAGATAATCGGTGACACTGCGCAGTGGTAGATGCAATATTCAGATCAATGCCGTAAGTCGTTATCAGCAATGTGATCTCTTTGATAAGCTACAGCTATCCTCTTGCAGTGTTGGGAATTGTTTCTTTAATTATCTTATCTAGATAAAAATAATTAAATCATCTAATTATCTCATCTAGTTAAATGTTATGGATATCTGTGGTAATTTGTCTAGATAAATATTATAATAATAAGAATATTTTTAAATACTGAAATAGCCAATAATTTAAGAGAACCGAGTAGTGATTCCAAATTACAATAATATTATAGTTAAAAAAATAAATGTTTACTGAAATATTCTCAGTTTTATTTTTTAATTTTATTTTTATTCAAATTGTTTTAAAAATAAAAATTGTATATTATTTTAGTTGAGAAATGACATTAAGGATTTATTAATTAATAAATATTACCTAATTAGTAATTACTAATTACTAATAAATTTAATTATTTATAATATAATATAAAAACAAATTATCTAATTTTTTTATCTAAATAAATGTATGTATATTTTTATCTTTATCTAGATGAAAAAAATGATGTTATATTTTATCTTATCTAGATAAATTTTGAATGAATTATCTGTTATCTTATCCAGATGATTTTTTGGTTATCTTTTCCCAACACTGTCCTCCTATCATGTTTTTTTATTGAGAAAGATGAATTGAAGACAGAACACCATGACCTAATTTTTACCTTATATGTAAATATATATATATATGGTTACCCGGGAACCATATTTCCTTCTTGGGTACGGGTTTCTGTTGTGACGTGATACCATTTTCGTTGACAATGTTTATGTCAAGAAGGTGTTTTACATTTCGTTTTTTGTACTTTTTTTATAATGTAAAACAGCACTTTTCTATTGTTTTTATGTGAGTTTTTCTATTGTCACAGTTATATACTTCGCCGTGACACACTAGAGATGCTATGCTCCGACAGGTTAGGTAAAAATAAAATAATAATAGAGTGATACAGTTCTTAAAATAAACCACAAGACTCATTTTCCCAACTGAATCCGTTGACAAACATGACAGTGATTATTGACCAACAACTAATAATATATCGTTACTGGTGACTATACGATTGATTGTACTTCAGAGTAGTGGTCGTATAAGTACTTTGTAACTTTGTTTTGATTCAGTTTAAGCAATATTGTTGACGTTTCCCAAGAAGACAAATATCATACAAGGAAATATACTTACACGACGTTTTAGAGAATCTGTAATTTAAAGGAATGAGATACAATTACAAAAAAGATGCATTTACAATGTCAAAGATACTGCGTACTTAGGGTTCTAAAAGCACTAAAAGGGTTAATTTTTTTTTTTTTTGGTAAAGTAATGGAATTTCCATTAACTTACATAATATATTTTCTGACTTTTATATAGTACGTTACTTGCATTTTTACCAAATCATTATTTATTTATATATTTTGTGGCGTAGAAAAATAATATTAAAAGTTATAAAACGAAAATGTATTAATGGGTAAAATATTATAATATATAAAAGCTACATAACTTTAAACCAGCTTGTAATATTTTAATAGGAAAATTTAAAAGTAAGCTATAATATTATAATCTTATGTAAATTGCGAAAAACGATTAAGTATTCGTTAATCATTGGTCATAAAATGTATTGTACTTTACCTAATGTGTAGTATTGTTACGAGTATTTCAGTGTTATTTTAATTTTAAATATTTATATAATAATCATTCACATGCAAATCAGTATGATGAAAAACCCAACCTGATTGTGAAATATATTTAAATTTTATACTTTTCCTATAAATCAGTACAAAATATATAAATATACGTCATAAATGTATTGAAATTTGAAGCTAGTCATTATTAAGAATAATAACTGTTAAAACTTCAAAGTAATGTTTAAATAAATAGCTTTTATTATTTTACAGTATTAGATAACGTATATTATACTAAACACACACATATCTTGGATGAAAAATGACGAAAAATATTATAAAAGTAAAATTAAAATTTTTAAATTTATTACATAAGTTTGATGTTATAATAGGAATTTATTATTTAAAAATATAGGTACAAACTGTGTTGGCCAACTTTCACGTTCATTAATAATTTGCCGTTATTCTCTACAGAGTGATCTACCATGCAAACTTTAATGTGTTAAAGTATTTTCTATCATCGTTCGGGTTTAAAGCATTTTTTTTAGTAATCCTGTGTGACAGAATTTCGTTGTCATTTTTATTTATTTATTTAGTCTAAAAATGTTCATTCTACTTTATTACAAGTTACTCGAATGCCGTTTTGTTTTTAATTTTATAAAACATTCATAGGCACCCTAATACAGTTCCCTGACGCACAGGGTTAACAGGAATAAATCTCTAAGCGTATTTCTTCTCCTTTTCCTTTTCCGTCCACTTGAACCTATATACCACTCACACGCTGGGCAGTACGGAAGACATAAATCTAAAATTGTCTGATTGCATGAACCTTTTGTTCGACTCTGTTCCCTACGGCTCTCCGAACTTTCAATAAGCACCGCTGCCTTTTGTCCACTCGACCATACATAACACTGGCCACATATATCCAATTCTAACCTTGTAAATTGTATTAATGTAGTGCATGTTCGGCGGTGTCTCTCTCGGACTTTGGATAAATTCGATGGCCGAAATATCGGCCCTGTACACGCCCGTCCGAAGCGTTTCGAGTAACTCGTGCCGAATTAAATGGCGTAATCTATACTTGCACGAGGTCAATAATAATACAGGTGTAGTAGAGATGATTCGTTAATTGTAAAATATGATATTTGTCAAAATAATCAAGCTAAAAACAAGAACTCACCGTGTCGATGAGGCCCGATATCTTGACAGCTAAAACATTTATTCGATTTATACGAAATAATATTATATTGTGTGAAAAAAGACACTATCTGAGAAAAAACGAGTGTCACCCCAAACATATAAATTTTCGAGAAAAAAATCCTCTCAAAACATAACTACGCCTACGCACGATGGACGAAACTGTTATAACAGATGATGTCGAATGTCGATGAAACTTATTTATATTACTAATCCAGTAATAAAACTATTTACTAGTATCAATTAAAACCCATATCAATTATTTATTTTCGGTATAACCTTATAACGTTCATTGCCAAAATGTTAACCACATATCTTTTGATTCTTAAAAATATAATTGTATGTAAGTAGGTAGGTAATTTAAATATACTTAATAAAAATCATTTTTGTAAACCTGAAAATATACATAACAATTATTTAATTAGGTATTTTACTTATAACATATTGTGTAAAAAAAAAATTGTAATTTGATAAAAAAAAAAAAGATTTTTAATCTCACCGTTCTTAAATCTGAACGTGGAGATTATATGCAATGTTATCTATTCGCAAACCACATACACTAATATCGAATTCAATATTAAATTAAATTTCCAAGAATAACTGAGCTGAGTATTTCTTATAGTTTCGACGTTTTTCTGTAGTATTACACTAATTACATTTTTTTTGTCTTCGAATAAGATTTGCTATCGGGGGATAGAGTAGCATAATATACAGTACAAATATAGTAACGGATTTTGTAAGAGATGACGACAATTTGGTTTTATAATAACTTTTATAAAGTACAAATTGAATATTATATTATATTATATCTAGGTTTCTCAATATTAATTTTATATTAAACATAAACGGCTATATATAATTTTTTTTTCATTAAACTTACAATCTATATGTATGTCATTATAAGGGAACGGATTTAAATGCTTTAAATAACAAAGAAAATTACTTAAAAAATACAATTTAATGGACTAATAATAGAATTTTTTTTTTAAATGCTCTTAAAATTTTTTACATAATTAAAAATGTTTATTGTTATTAATTAATAATTGTTATATAAATTCTTATTATTATTAATTATTTGTATCATCTTATTATTCGTTTACTCCTATCTTCTTTTTAGCCTGAAAATTATTTCCAAAAAATGAATTATAGGTGCAAACCGTATTATAGATGGAGACGGCCGCGGCGTCTTATTTATCTGATCGGTAAAAACATAACAAATATTAAAAATAGAAATGGCAAAATAAATAATATTTAAAACTAAATTTGTATTAATTTTTATCTCAACGAACGTACACTCAACTGCGGAAATACTCTGAGTGTTCGTATCGGCCGGTGTTTCTAGATCCTGGACCCAGATGGGTGACCAAATCACATCCTTGCCACAAATTTAAACGCGTTTCAACCAACCGTTCCAACCGTTCCAACCTTTCCTCCTCCCACAAACAAAAAACAGCTAATGGCCATAGGTGCCGGGCTTAAGATCAATAATAAAAAAAAAATTGTTGATGTTTTAATGAGAATCATATTAATTTCATTGTATTGTTTTACCTTTTTTTTTTGAAATTCCATAGTCTACATATTATAAAATATACTACATTGGAATAAGTTAAAAAAAACGCGGTGGTGGCACCTGTGTTATAACGTTAAAAATGCGGCTGCAGTTGTGTGGATCGACATCCGACCATGATAGTTGTTATAGCATATAGCATCAAAATAATGTTTCTTTTACCGTTTCCGCATAGTCCGTTGTTCGGACGTCGATAAATAAAACCCAAAAGTCCTATTAATCAACCGAGATGATCGCGTTGCAGCAGAAAAAAAATAACACATCGTAATATATAACTTATAGTAAAATACACACAAGCCATGAACAAACTAACGCCCTTTCGAGGCGACCACCTCCGCGACCGTCTTCGTCATCGACATCGCGTAAAACCACATGGACCAAATTTCACAGACGTTTGGGCGCGTGTGTGAGAAAGTGATGGATAGAGAGAGAAATAGAGGGAGAGGGAGTGAGAGGGAGAGAGAGGATGAGATAGGGTTAGTAGGCCAGAGGGAGTGACTGAGAGAGTGTGAGTGAGGTGTTTAGAGAAAGGACGAAGGACGGTCAGAACTGGTAGACGGATGGCTGGTGCGGAGGTAGAGATTCTGATGAAAAATTCATTGGGACCCGCTCGTATATTATGATAAACGATGTCAGACGGTCGTTCACTTTCCGCTCGCATTTCACGCTAACTCGCTTCCTTGCTGCGGTGTCGCCAATCGACGACGAGAAAACGTTGTGTAAGTTGTAGTCAGTGTTGGTCAAACAATTTATATTATCAAGCATTGACGATAACATGTCTATTATAATAAGGATTATTACAATACCAGCAAGGTGCCATAAATTATTTATAATTTATACGCATTTTCATCGAACACGCATTCATTCATTCAGTCGGTAAAATATTATACTACCCACATTGTAGGGTTGTGCAATTCCTGCAGGACAATGTAAATGTGTGTTAAATTTCCAGGAATATAAAATAATTTACGATGATAAACCATCGTTATTAATTATAATTATAATTCATAATATCTATTATCATTAACTGTTGGCATATTTCAATTATATATCCATATTTGTTGACACAATAATACATAATATTGTTATACATAGCCATTATAAGTTTTTTTTTTATTTCTATTTTTACGTCGTCGACTGCATAGTTGTTAGCTGGCTTTACTTTGTGGTGGGGGGGGGGGGGGTTATGGTAGGTTTGTAACACGTGGTGTCCAAAGGGAGAGGATACGTCACTAAAAAAAACCCACTAGCGACGATAGCCGATGATTGACCTCAAAACATGTTGGTGACTCCCGGCAACCACCGTGCCACATCAGACCCCATGTGGCTAAGTTATTACTTGGAATCCAAAAAATGATACTGTTATATACTGTGAAAGATATAGATATACCTAACCTATACTGTCCTCCATACAAATTGAATACGTAAGACCCAAAATGCAATACACGCATTGGACAGGATGTATTAAAAATCTGCAGCATCTTTAACAACGGCTTCAATTTTAACAGTTCAAATTATATAAGATTGAGACGATTTAAATGTACTAGATGTAAATATTAATTATACACAATGATGTAGCAAAACCATTTCTCTATTTTGATAAAAATGTGATCTTATGAAAATAAATATAATGTTAACTTTGTTGTATTCTCAAGAACTGTGACTCTCTGCTAGGAATTAAGGGGTATGTTTCCGTTCAAAGGAAATTCCTGGAGTTCCAACCTTTTACTTATATTATAATATAAGAGGCAGTGTTCACACACACAGTATCGAAGAAAACGCACACCACTGCCCTCCCGTCAACCTCACACTCACACTTATCGTATCTCATTGTTATTGTAATTAAAATTATTATTACTATTACTTTTTCTTAATTATATAATTATTATTTATACGTCTATCGGCGATTGCACTTTTGCGGTTTCGGGTTTCTGTCACCGTAGAAACTTCCGCACCCGACTCTATCGGACGGTATTTATATCGGTCAATAGTGCAATAGTCAGAGTATTCCGGCATTGCACTGATCATATTATATCTGTTCATGGGGCAATGGTCGGAGTATTCTGGCATTGCACCGACTGCCATACCGTTCGGTATAGGTTCCAATCCCGGTCGTGCGTACTTTTACTTCGAACCCCGATCACAAATAAAACCCGTGTCTTTTTCTTTTCGTTGTAAATAAACTATAAAATTCGTCGGTATGACATAAAAACTCGTAATTTTCTTTCTTGCTACAATTATTAATACAATAATTCCAATCAGCTACAAGCAGTATGCCACATCTGAATGCAATTCATTTTATAGAGACGAATTATTGTTAAATTATTGACTTACCAAATCATAATTTTTGACTCTGTACATCTTCACCCACGACAATGTGTAAACCATATATAAATGGTGATCTATATTATTATACAATTTATTATACATAAGTATACCTATACAATAACCTCAGAAACCAACTTTTTGTGAATTTTATTTGGTAACGTTTCTGATGTGGTCGATAAAACTATGCAAGAAGGGTGTTTCCTGTTAAAGTTTTTTTTAACTAAACGTCAGTCTAGTACTACTAAGTCATATGTATAAATAATCAACGTTTTATAATATTAATCAACGTAAATATAATTACTGTGTTACCCCATCGTATATGATGGGATTTCGTATTTATACCACTATTATGAAATTAATAAATAGTTGATACTTAATAATATAGAATAAAACTAATAATTTTTACCGATTAGGTATGCAAACAAACAATGAACTGTTAAAAGTTTTATTTACTGTTTGGTTTTTGTTCCGTTTATTTTAATAAGTGTTGAGTCAAAACCACCAAATTAACAACTATTGTTTATAAGCAAATATATTTGTTTCTAAATAACAAAAGAACTATCTAAAAAAATAAACTTTGAAAAATTACCTAATTGTGGCATATAATAATATTACAACTTTCATATTTATTGATAGCCGAAATGTACTATATTATTATGAATACAAGAATAATCTTCCTCGAATATAATAATAGTTGAATAGCACTGAATATTATAATGAACCAACATTGAAACAATAAATCAAATGCAATAATATAAATTAATATAATATGAAATTATGAGATATGAATAGTAAAAAAATGTAAATCTTGTTTTCATTTATCCACTATATACACATATTAATAATTGATTTAAGTTTATTGTGTTACAATTTTAAACGAAAAATTAAAACAGTTGCAGCAGGCTGTACAAGTGACAACCATGGCGAACAATTAGGCAACAAAAAACTGTTTTGAAAAGAATCGTCTATTAGAAGAATACATCGAGTGGCCAACGATGTAATAATTTTCTCCTTTTATCCCTCCAAACTGATCATTTATATTTTCATCTTGACTTCCAAGATTTCTAATTAACTTAAAAAGTAAACTTTCTTTTGTTTGACTTATCTAACGGATAGGTCTGGTATAGCTGGTTTTTGTCATTAATTATGCAACAAGACACTTCTAGAGCGGTGGTTTTTGCCTGAGATTATATAGGAGGGGGACGACAAAGAAAACGACGTTTGCTGATAAGGTAATGGATGATTCCTACACTCGTGTGGTGGATAGGGGGGAGGGTAAAGGGGATTTAACCGCCTGGCTGGCAAAACAACTACGCTTGGTAGTTTTTTCGAGCGATTTACATTTTCGAACCATGCACTTGAAATGAGATATCGCGAGAATATCAACGAAAATTAATTTAACGATACAATTGAGTTTTTGCATAAGTATCGTCTGAAAAGTATACCTACCAGCTTTGTGTGAACGCATACATTGGGTTTCTGATATTCTAGAGACGTGGCATGTGCTAATTTTACTTGTAAATTGAAAATAAAAAATGTCTATATTCATGAACGGTGATCACCATTAATAATAGTTATAGTATTAATGCACTAGTTGTAGAACACAACACTGTGAAATATAGAAAATAATGTCAAATTTTAATTCAAACGATTTAAATTTGGTGCAATAAGAATCAAAACACATATAGATAAGTACTCATCAATCAATACTCTCAGAACTTACGCGAACCAGTGGAGTTGTAATTATTACACGTTTTAAAGCAAAGATAAATCATTGTATTCAAAAGTTGTCTTAGGCCGGGCCTGGTTTACTATAATTAATTGAATATATACTAATGCATAATAATATGATAAATTGATAAGAGTAGAACCTTGGATTACAATTATTTTAAGTCTTAGGCTCTAAAGTTACAAATTATAAGTAACTGTAATTATTTCATAATTAATTATTTTGACTCGAGAACGGAGAAACCACTATTATACTACATAATATTATAAATGTATAAATATCATGGTAATAATATTATGATAAGCCAGTGATGTTGTTATTATACTTGAAAATATTTTGAGTTGTTTTAATAATTGTACTGCCCATTATGTTGTGACAGTATACTTTGCATTTTAAAAATCATTGAAACATTTTTAAAAAAAATTAATAGTATTTAGGTGTACGTGTTTTATTTGTGGCATATTTTTTTTCTTCATTAATAAAACAAAACTGTTAATCCTTAAAAGTATTATTTGTTTTAATATCATAAAATTGTTTAAATACTACTTCTATATGGTATTAGGCAAAGCAGGAAAATAACACGATCTAATATACACTACCTAATATTATGATGATATATTGCAATAAATACTATCGTCTTCGGGGGTCAGTATAATTTAACCTGATTTTGGGTTTAGTTCTATATTTGCTTTTCTTTTTATATGTACTAATTTGATCCAATGCTAAAAACTTTAGGTGGGTGTATCGTATACACAATAATGTTAAAGACAAATTCGCTCAAACTATCTCCTAATTTCTTGCCTATTTGATATATGCTCTACTCAGGTTGGATCAGTCACCTATATTAATTACGCCTCCCTTATTCAACCCAATTTGAATATTGTTGTGTGTAGTTATCTAATAAATATGTATACCCACAAAGTCTAATTGAGATATCAAAAGTATTACATAGAAAACATTCCGTTTACAACTGAATTTAATATAATATTATGATTTTTTTTACGCATGTTCATTACGAATAGTATTTCATTTGGAGAAACTTTAAACATTTTAAACACAGAGAAAAACGAAAATCACCACATTTCCCGTGTTGAAATTTATTATGAACGTCAGTTTAATTGTGTCTGTTATCACTTTCCTCCAAGCCACTCTGCGCGCTTCCGTTTTCTGAACATGACAAAAATATGCAATTTCGCTGGTTTTTCCCATTTCCGTTGTTCATATTGCGAAACGCTTTATTACATTATCTTTCACGCGGGTAAACAAACGGATATCGTTCTGATACTCTTACATTTTTTTTTTTTACTACACTATAAAAAATGTGAAGCCATATTTGCTTATAAACGAAAGATTGAAGAAGATGGATTCGTTGTCTGAATATCGCGTCATTCTAAACCGTGAATAAACGACAGATTTGTATTCATTTTATTTTCACACTAGACAATATGAATACTGAAGGTTATGTTATAGCACGTGCGGACCAAATATCGAATGTATTTTCATATAATAATATAGTATGATTTATTAAAGTCACTAAGTGACACTTCATTACTCCAAGGCTAAAATTTCAGTATACTCTCTGTGGATAATAAACCAGAAAGTAAAGTTATCGGAAAAATATTGTTAGGTTAAAAACTTTTTACATTTTTCGTTTAAAGTATTATGTAAACTTGGGCACGACAAAAACTATTTTGAATATATATTATGTAAATAATATATTTTCATTAGAAATACAGACTTTAAAAATGTTTATATTATACAGTGAAACCGATTTTAAAAAACACCTTTTCAGATCGGTATACGTCATACTCCCTTAATAATGGACATTTTTTTAAATTTTGTGGAAAAAATAGATAGACGTGTAACATAGATATTGTAACCTATTATTAGTGGAAGTGGACACTATATTATAATGATCACAATTTTACAATTACCCTCCCATTAAGGGACATACATATTGTTAAAAAAATAATTTATGATGCCGATTCTGTCGATCATGGTTATCTATTATCGATATTGATAAATGATTGTATATGCATATTTCATAAGTACAATATAATATATTAACTTATCTTATACTCTATATTTTAGGATAAGAATTTTTCGACAAAAATCAGTAGCATGTTTGTTGCCTCGGTGACGGCTATTGTGCACTGTTGTAGCCAACCACCGACCACCTGTGACCAATCAAAGCACACTTGAATCTTGCAAGGGAAGGGAGGAGGGGGTCTTGTCGTTACCACCGGCACAGTATAATGTATATTATGCGATTTTGGTTAATTGAATCATAGTTATTATTTTAAAAATTGTAAACATTTGATAAACAAAAATAATCCAAATGTGAAAAATGTTGAAAATATCAGGTGTGGATTGTCTATTATACTGGACGTATTACACACAAAATCATATAGATACGAAAGTGCGCGCAAGTGTCATATTATTTACATATAAAGAACAAAATATTATTAGCATATCAGTTATATTTTTTTGATATTAAACAATCTAAATAATATTAATACCTATAGATCCTTAAATACATTTTACTTTTATGTAAGGGAGAAAGTACAAGGTTAATTTACAAGCAGGGAATCCGAATAAAAGGAAAACATTTTTCCGTTAGCTTATAGCTTAATAACCGTTTTTTTTTTTTAACAAAGGTGCAGTCGGCGATTGATATATTTTCACGGCGGCGGCGGTGCGAATAAGGAAAACCAGGGTTCTCCTTATTTTTATGTTATTACGGAATAACAAATAGTGGAGTAAACTATACTCTAGTCAGCGGGAGAACGCGCCGATTCTGTGCATAATAAGTACCTAATATGCGTACTAGATGGATATATTAAAGTTTATATTGAATTTACAATGTAATTGTATGATTCATAATATATTTTTCAAATGCTCATATCATAGACATTTTTTTTCTACTGATTTTGTTAGGAAATAGGAGTCGATTCAATTATTTCAATATGTTCTCAAGCTCAACGGTCATTGTCATTCCATTTTATGTGAAATACCGAAATACAATATGATATAATCTAGGTAATCCGTTGTTGGCTGACTGGGAAATTCTATAAAGAATCATTGTACCTACTACCTAGTAATGAAATAATTCTGAAGTTATATAATAAATATCCATATCATATAGATCTTTCACCAAAATAATAAAAAGAATGGCTGACTGTTTCTACTTTTAGAAATATTAATTTACATTTGAATAAAAATCGTTGTAACTTGTAAGCGCCGTAAATACCTAGATATTATTGAAATGTATATGAAAACAGATCAATAACACAATTATTAAAACATATAATATGGTTATGGTAGTATGTTATTTACTTACTCACTGGTGTGTAATGCAGTACTTGTATACTTGTATACGTCTTGTATATTGTTATAGCAAAAAAAGTATGAGCAAAGAACTTAAAAAAAAAATCATTTTTTGTAAACAAACACGACAACTACTTACTGAAGGTTCACCATTGAAAATACAATAGTTAGGTACACTATGTAAGAATGGACATAATATTATATAAATTCGCACTTTTCGTTTTTTTTTGTTTTGTGTGTTACCTAGCTCGAAGCCATTGAACATTTTACAAAAAAAAACTCTCCTGGATTCGTTATCACACACGTGGCGCAATTCGTTCGGTTATTGCAATATTATGTTATGACAATATGAAAGCGTCGATCCAAAACGTCGTTCGTGTATACGTCATGTTTATACTCCGAGAAACAAATTGCGAGTGATAAATTTATCGGCTGAATCCTGAATAATCTTCTAGTATGTCATAACAGTCGAGAGGAAACGCGTAGATACCTATATATAATAATATGGATACCCGCGGACTCGCGTGTGTTGTTTTACATTTGTTTTTCCTTCGTACAGTATAGGTGCCTGCATGTACACTACGATTACCGGCTCCTACCCATTCGAGAGTGTTCTAAATGTCTGTCAAACGGACCGATAAAAAACACTACAGATGGGTTTGTGCTCTCATAATATTCAACGCGACATTTGTAAATCTGTCACGTATTTTGTTTTCGGCTCATCATCAAAGAGCATAATATAATAATATAAGGCCCCGTACGCAACGGGAGATGTATGACGCGCCGTTGTGTTCTTTTTTTTCCTCCTCCTCCCTCGCGGGTTTCACGTCGGCAAACATATTCGAAAAATACATGCACACACGGAGTGTCGGGGGGGGGGGCATGCATATATATATATATGGGTAGGTGTTGGCCCCGTAATACGTGCGTCAGGCAGTTTCCAGTCCCGTCACTATTGTATAATACCATATATATTATTATGCGATATAACTCGGGCCGTTTCGAAAGCAGTCTGTATACCGATATACGCGCGTTGTACCGTAGCTAGGCAGGTATTGCAGCGCTAATAAAACGCCCGGAAGCACGCGAAAAGGCACTTATTTTTATGCCCATTCTACTGGGTCGTCGTTTTATTTTTTTTTACACATACACATATATAGCAGTCGCGTACACGACGACTACTACGTATATTTTTCTACTGTGTGTTATTGTTTTTTAAATTAACTTTTCCCCGCGCCAATGCGGCCGATCGCGAAATGATAAACCCGTTTATATATATATATATATATGGTACACGTTTGATTAAAAACAACGAGTGAAAAACAAACAGTAGAATATCAGGACATAATATGTCGTATTCTATCTTCTCGACTTGTATCCTCAAAAGGCTTGTCGTTATGCGGGTCAATTATTATTGAGATTGGCGAGCGATCGGAAACACAATATTATGTCCAGACGAAAAAATAAACCGATCGCGAATACGTCGACTCGTGTATTGATATATTATCTGAGGCTCGTGGACCGCGTGTTATCGAGTGACACTCTGTTTCATAAAATACCGACTAGAGGCGAAAATAATAGGTACAATAATATAGAATACTGTTCCATGATTAGAGTACTAAAATTATATTATTATGTCGTATACAGTGTGTACGGGTGTCTTAAGCAGAGATGTTTTGTCGAAAGGACCGCCGCGCGTATGAACTTATAACAAAACAAAACTTAAAAGAGTGAAAAAAACGAATTCGACTTATACGTGCGTTTATCGGAAAAAAACGAACAAAGTTTTGTGATCTCAGACTTTTTTGTCCGTCCCGTTAGACACGTCTTGTGTCGTTTAACGCACCGATGAATCGCGGACAGACAGTTATTCGAAAGCGTCGACTAACAAAAAAAAAAAAAAATGAAACACATCCGAAAACAAAAAGTACTTCAAACGCACCGAATATAATACAGGTTTGAGTATACATTTGCGGTACAACGATTATGATCCCATTCGTTGGTCACGTACAGGAGAAAAAAAAATGCACACGATAAGGGTGAATACGCGCGGGACACATTCGTGAGTTTGGGCGTGTAAGGTAGTGTGCGTGGAACAATTTTTTTTGTTTTTAAAAAATAACAGCGTTTTTTAACGGTCGAAAAGTGGTACAGCTTCCAACGAAAGACTAAAATAAATAATGGTATGATTAATAACATCTGATTACAGCCGTTTTGACGTTATAATGAGTCCTTGGATTTGCAGAGGTAGCGGGGAAGTATAGTATTCTTAGCGTGCCCCTTCTAACTATATTCTAATCAGTTAGCAGTTTTAATATTCGGGTGATTATGATACTTTAATTAATAATATAGTAATTGGCATTTCAAATCAATTTTATGGTACCCTTAAAAAAAACGTTCTATAATATGTCTAGTCAGAACTCAAATTCATTCCACGCTTGTCCTCACAGTAATAATTGACTAGAGAGTAATGTTTTTAGCTCTTCCGTGGTCGATGAGAATATTACTGTGGTAATTGCGAAAACAGGATCTTGGACATAATATCTATTTCATTATAATATAGAAGTCATAAATGGCGTAAGGTTGGGTATCCTCCTAGAAAAGTCAGGTGCAAAGCATCATCGGATGGCTTTTAATGAGTAATGACTAATGACCCTGTATGGCTGTATGTTACTGCCCATTATTGGAAATAAATGTAAATAATATTAAGTGTATCATAAAATAGAATCGAGACTCCCGTGATAGATTATACTTTAGGATTATGCTGCAGTAGCACACGCCTATTGTTTTTTGAGAAATATAATAAGTACCTGGCGACCCTTTTGCCTACCTGCCCGATAGCCAGAGCACCGTCGATCGTTTTTACACATTAAATAAAAATAATATGTATATATAATATTATTATCATCTCGAAAACAGTGCGACTTTAATGTGTTTATGAGGAAACCGGTCGAAACGTTATTGTATGAGCTTTCGATTTGTATATTATGATAATATTATTTTATCTGATCAAAGTTACTCTCGGCGTACAAAACTATACAGTAACGATGTTATAACGCTATAAGTTTACAACATTATAATATAATAGAACACGCAACGACGTCGGACTCGATAATCGAAAAAAAATTATGTACCCCCAATGAATTTATCGCTTTGGCAGCGGTTGAGCAAATAATTTAACAAAACAGTTTTTCTTCCTTTACCACCCACCCCCTACCGACACACCCCTCGGCAGATGTACGCCACGAGAGTCCGATTCCGCGCAGTCCGCCGCCGACGGGTCGGTCGCCCGACGCCGATAAACTTAACCCGACTAATGGGACTCGCACTTTCGAGAACAACTTTGTTTTTGCGTATAACAGCTTTCGCATAAAAAGTTTCGTTTTTCATTATACTTTATAATATTTAATTAATATAAATACTATTGTTTCGAGTTCAGAGTTACATAACTATACTATAAACGGACGAGTATAGTAAGACCTTCATATTTTATACGCGCCACTATACCTAACCAATGCAATTTACATTATTATTAAAGTTTTGACCTGTCGTAATTGCACGCAGTCCAACTTAAATTAACAATGTTCCTTTAATTTTATTTGAAACGTTAATACGCCGTCATACCAGTATATAGGTATATTATATAGGTGCACAAATTCACCAGTAACGCTTATAATATATTTACAAACACCTACACGTGGCCCGTAGTGGCCCTCTACCCCGTGGTCTATAACTATAAAAAACCTATCGATCGAATAAATGATAGGTATATAATATTATTGTTATATCGAGTTCGTGCGATTTTCATGCACCAGCTAACCATTGTAGTGAATAAACAATAATATTATAGTTATTATTATCGGAAGTATTTGACTACGCTACGGATATTATTATGTAATTATTCTAATGCCGTCGGGACGCTGAAGTTAAGTTCACGATCCGAATCGACTACATTATTATTATTATTATTATTATTATGATAGTAGAATTGAACTAGATTAATGAAACGTATTAATAAGATATAATATGGAAAGTAGTTCCTGTATAATAGGCAGATACTTGCCTAATAAAGATAATATACTAACTAAGTATAACTCAGTTTGTGGTTAGTAACGTGATTTGTTTTCTCTAAACGTATTAGTTATGAGATAATTTATTTTATATGCAATTAAAGTGATTTCCTTCACCTCAATTATTATTCTATTAAAATGTCTAATAAGATGTTTAGTAAAATTGTTTATGTTATGTAAGTAATATTTCAGTAAGTTAAATAATACACAAGTAGTTTAAATTTAAATGGATACCAATACTCATACAATAATAACACAATACTCTATTAAACTCATATGGTTATCATATTATCATACAATAATACAGAATTTATTTTTAATCATTCAACCCATTTTTATTATTTTCCAAAGTTCCGAAATAATAACGTCAACCGAAAATATGAACGAAATTCAAAAGTAATATCCATCCGATAGTTAAAGTACAAATTTTCGTTCACATCTATACCTAATAGAACCCCTATCATACATTTTACATTTTCAACTTTAGACGAACCAAACTGCAGAATCTATTCCACCACATCAACTGCGTTATTTTTTGCATTTTACGAGCCGACCCATAAGATTCCTAAACACAAAATTGAAAATGTAATACAACTATAATAATAAAATATTGTATAATAAAATATATAACTATATAATTATGGCTGTGGTGTCTACCATTAAGCCAAACATTTGGCGTTCGGACGACAGAGCAGTGAACAAAAACACAATAATAATATTATTATAACGAGACGGCAAACACGCAGTCGGCGGCCGCCTTTGTTGCTGCGCGTGTGTAAGACGGACGTCGCATAATGCATTTTAATCACAATAATGATACTCTCGCCGGTGTCGCCCGTTTTATTGCCGTCGTCTGAAAACAAAAAGCGTTATCACGAGTTCGGAAAAGCCGGGCCGAGAGTTTTTAGACGTTTAATACCGTGTTTTAATCCCCGCGGGATGTCTGCTGTGTCCGGGCACTGCAGACGTATATATTATAATAACAATATTATTATAGGTACAGGATGATAATAATAATAATATGGTCGACGATTGCATTCTGCGGAACGCCTACCGCGGTGTATACATAATAATAATAATATGTACTGAACGATTCGTATATACATAGTATATTATATTATATAGGTAGGTGCTCTACGGTGGCGTCCCGTCGGTATATCTGTGGTTTTCCCGGACTGGAAAATTATTACGACGCTTTCCGCCGCCGTCGACGGTTAGGTCACACGATTTTCCGGCCTTATACCCGCAGCGCGGTTCGACCGAGATTGATTCAATCTTTTTCATATTTTCGAGCACCTTCATACTCGCGATACAGTTACGTTATAATATGCAATAATAGTAGAGCCAGGACTTAATTTTTTATGGTTAAGAGGACGCTACACCCGCATGTGTTGTCTCCGTCTTACAAACGCGTAACATAGCAAATTACGTCCACGGAAAACAAACGAATCGGCATCAAAAAGTGGTTTTAGAGTAAAAATACCTATAATAAAACTTAAAGAGAACAATATTTTGGAGGGAACCTCATCGGCGTTTTTAAAAATATTAACTATTAAAAAAGTTGTGGTTATTTAAAAAAAGAGTTTTTGTGCCTTCAATATCTAGCTGTGTATTTAGATTAATA
Organism: Macrosiphum euphorbiae; assembly: GCA_949089665.1. NCBI lineage: Eukaryota > Metazoa > Arthropoda > Insecta > Hemiptera > Aphididae > Macrosiphum > Macrosiphum euphorbiae. Next base: position 28,535,007 of record CARXXK010000001.1, read on the forward strand.
CAAAACCCCGATGAGGTTCCCTCCGAAATATTGTTCTCTTTAAGTTTTATTATAGGTATTTTTACTCTAAAACCACTTTTTGATGCCGATTCGTTTGTTTTCCGTGGACGTAATTTGCTATGTTACGCGTTTGTAAGACGGAGACAACACATGCGGGTGTGGCGTCCTCTTAATATTTGTATTGTATTAATTATGTTTAACAAGTAAAAACGAATACGATTCACATTGTAGTCTAAACAATTTTAAATATTAACTTTTACGCAAAACCAACATTTTTGAAAAAGTCGATTTTATTTTTTTAGTGTAACCCGAAAATTAATAACTGTAGACACTTGAAGATATGATAATTTTTCAAATGATCTAAAATAGATTTCAGTTAGAAATTCATAAAAGTTTGTATTTTTATAGGTAACACTCTAGACATTTTTATAGAAAATTCCCCAAACATATTTTTACCGTTAACAAAAAAAAAAGTTTACCTGAATGTTACAATGTTTATAGCCATGAGATATTTTCGATTTTTAAAATTTTTTTTTTGATTATTTATACAAATAGGATGACATTAGGCCTCTGCTCAGAATCATTTTTCGTATGCAATGGTTTATAATGATTGAAATATAACACATTCGTTACAATGACATAAACGACAACTGTTCAGCAGAGTGGTACCCACTTGTCCACCTTTTTTAAATTTGCTGATGTTGCATATTTTATGTTTTTTTAGTGCATTTAAGTTCTTGCTGTGAATTGATAATAACATTATTATTCCATGATATTCCATTACGGATAATGTTTTTTTTATTTGTATATTATGAAATTACCACGAGTGCACTGTAAACACACACACACACACACACACACACACACACACACACACACACACACACAGTGACACAGTTTCTTCTCGATCTCATTCTCCCCACAGCCACCTCGTTTATCTGCGACCACAGGCTCCGTCGCAGACTGATTATTAAAACTCGTCCCCTCTCTCCCCACGCCAATATCAGTTGAACGTATCTGTCTGTATACACAGTCGACACCACCGCTAAACATAACAGCCGGAAAATGATATCGCGACGTGTTCTGAATTCGAGCCGGGGACCGAGAGCGGACTGGTGCGGAAAGTGCAGGTTAATCTCGACCAGAAACGGAGGACTATACTTTTCCCGGACTAGAGTCGGCTTGGCACCGACTGAAAAAAAATATATATATATACGTCACCGACCGCCGTTTGTTATTTCGCATCTTCCTTTCAGAATATCCACCATCTCTTATTTCGTTTTTGTTTTCTTATTTTTTTAGTAGTTTTCCCGTTTTTAGGGACGGAGAGGAAATGAGACAAAAAATTTGGACTTGTCGTCACACGTACAGCCACCACCGTGGCAGTAATCTCAAACATTATACGTATTATATATATTTTGTATACGAACGGAAGTATAATATTTAAAAAAAAAATGCCGTGACATATACACAAGCTTATAATAGTTTATATATATATTATAATATGTACGCACAAAGGCAAGGACGACAGCGATGTTGTCGGATAATTATTTCGCTTTGAACGCTGTAGGCATTTTTGCTCCTCTCTCCCTTTCACTCACTTGCATCGTGTATCTTATTCTCTTTTGGTCGTATTTTTTTCATTCACATTATAATGCGCCTCTCGTGTGCGCTTTTCTTGTTTCTTGAATCTTTATTATATTATAATATCATTGCGTCTTAATGTAATAATATCCCTTCAAATACCAAATGTAGTTTTGATATTTCTATAATATTTATATCTATTATAGTTTTTCAGGAATACCATTTTGTTGAAATTGTTTCCCGTTTGAGGCACCGATGCCGTTTCTATCGAAACATTTCTTTTCGTTTGTATTCCGCCTGAACAGATTTACACTGAGCATTAGTGTCAAAATGCGTACCTTACCAGTTCTCATATAATTCAAAAAATTCTTCTAATATTATGACACTCTCCTGATCAACATAATACAATAATATCATTATTTTGGATCATTATTATTTAATCCAGATTCTAAATCTATGAAGAAAAGTGGAAGTGGTTTTTATCTGATTTTAAAGAACATTAAGCACTTGTTTGACTCTGAATCCAAGATTATCATATCCTTATTAAGTATAATCGAGAGGAGTGGAGTTATATAATTTACACAGGACAACGAGGATGTATCATGAAACATTTTAGGTTTTGACCGGAGTGAAAGAATATATTGATTTTACAATGATGAGAGTTTTTTTTTTATGTCTGTCGTAAATATTTTGGGTGGTAAAAATGTTCCGATTTTTAAAATCTGCATATTTGTTGATAGAAAAGTGAATTCAGATGGTACTTTGGGAAGTGAAAATTAAAAATTTCAAGTAGTTTTAGAAAGCGTCAAGAAAAACAAAAAAAAATATAATTTTTAAGCAAAACTAATTTATAAAAAAAAGGTTTTTTTTTTTTTGTAACTCAAAAATTAATTATCGTAGACATTTGAAGTTTTCACCAAATATTTATAATAGCATTTTCAATGAATGGTAACATTTTCGAAATATAGTGTGTTACAATACATCGATAAGTATTAAACAATCGTTTTTTTTCTATTTACCAAACACCATCGATGTAGTATTCAATATGTTTGGATATTGAATCAGATTTATGATGTTTAAATATTATTATTCGTCCGTGTTTCAGATGTATTAATCTATTTTGAACTGTAATACATACGACGAGAATTTGATCAATATTTTAACGAGCAATGCAAAGTAGTGTAGTATGAAATATTCATGGCCAGTAAATTCCATTGTGAGATAGATCTACCTTTCCGGGGCTGAATGAAATTAGTGGCCCAGAACGTGCTATCAAAAACCTTTTACTGCGTATATATGTGTTTTTTTATGGGCAATGGAAATTTAATGGGTTATCTACACTGCAGCACAACTATCGTTGTCAGTCGTTTATTATTTTATTTCTATCAATTTGTTTATAGTTTAAGTTCGCGTGTTTCGTTACCCATGTCATTCTTTTCAGCTTTTTACATATATTGGGGTGTGATTTTTTTTTTTGTGTTTGGCGCGTATTCATTGTCGATTGAAAATTGCAATACATTTTAGATTCTGAGTGAAACGATGAATGTATTGATTTTACAATGATGTGTGTTTTTTTTTTTATATTTTTTTTTATTTATGTGTCTGTCATCACGTTTTAGGACAGTAAAAGTGCTTGGATTTTCTTCATCAGTAGCTTTTCTGATAGGAAAGTGAATCTAGTTGGTACTTTGGGGGGTCAAAAATATAAATTTCCCAGTAGTTTTCACAAGCGCCGGGAAAAACAACATAAAAATTAAGGAAAAACGGGAATTTTTACGCAAAATTGGTTTTCCAAAAAATCGATTTTGGTTTTTGGTGTAACTCTAAAACAAATGAACGTATATACATGAAATTTTCACTGGTTGTTTATATTTGCATTTTCTATACACGATAACATTTTCAAAATATTTTGATTTATTTTGAACTGTTTAGTAACATTTTCATTTTTCATTTTTTTTTAGTTTTTTTCTAGAAATATCAATAAAATTTTATTTGTTGGTTGCGAAAGCTTGAAAATTTAATAGAAGGCTCCTAATATGATGTTTCAAAGGCAGATGAAAAATATTAAAAATCCTTAGTCACAATTTTTTTTTATAAGCACTTAAAGTTCAAAAATTGACAAAATATGGAAAAATCACGAAAATTAGCAAATTATTTTGAGTTAAGAATTCGTAAAAATTTTTCTTTTTAAATCTAAGATTTGAAAATTTAACACAAGATTCCTTATAAGATTATCTACCTTTATCAAAAAAAAAAATGTCTATAAGAAAGTCAAATTAAATTTTTATGAGCGTTTGAAATTCAAATTTTTACAACATTGAATATTCACTCGATTTCCCATGTAGCGATTTCCTTAGTTTGTTGTAATTCAAAAACAAATAACTGTAGATACATGAAAATTTCACTGAATGTTTATATTAGCATTTCCTATACACCATACAATTTTGAAAATATTTTGACTCTTTTTGAGCTGTTTACGGATATTTTCATTTTCAATTTTTTTTAGTTTTTTTTTCTATAAATATCAATAAAGTTTTATCTGTTGGGCCAAAAAGTGTAAAAATTTAATACAAGGCTCCTGATATACTGTTACAATAGCAGTTGAAAAATATTAAAAATACATAGGCACAGTTTTTTTTTATAAGCATTTAAAGATCAAATTTTGACAAAATTTATCAAAATCTCGAAAATTATCAATCATTGAAATTAATAAATTATAAAATGTTCAGTTTTTATAGCTAAGGATTGCAAATTTAAAACAAAGGTTCTCATAAATAGTTCATACTGTAACCAAAAAATCTAAAAAATATATGAACACAGTTATTTTTTACAGACATTTTAAATTCAAATTTGGACGAAATTACATATTAAAAAACCTAGAATAACTATTTTAGTTATTTTGTTGTGATTGAATAATATTATTCGTGGGTACTTGAAACTTCTAAAGTGTACTATTATATATCTATGATAGTATCACGGTTTTGTTGATGTATAACGCGTTATAAGTACCTAATGGACATTGTGATATGATTAATTTGGAATTTATTATAGGTACCTATTATAGGTCAATTTTTTGTTTAATACCATAGATATGTATATAATATGTCTTAAACATAGACTGACATACCGTCTCCGCTCAGAATCGTTTTTCTTATACAATGATATTATATCGTTGAATTCAAATTTAATATCATCCATTATACAGTGACCCACTTGTAACCTACTGTACAGCAGAGCGACACCCACTTGCCCACCTTTTTTAGTGTTAAATATTATTTTTTTTTCATTTAATGTATATAACTTTAATGGTAAACATATCAAACAATCATCTAGTTTTAGTTAAAGTCAAAACATACCTAATAGTATTTATTATCATACTGTGAAAAAAAAAAGAATTACTATAAACGAATATCATTCTCTTATGAATTATGATATTTATTTTTGTAACAAGTTGGCAGTTGGCACATACGTAATATTATAAATTATAATCACATACTAGCAGCTATTTGAACTGAAATACTCTTAATAATAATAATGATGATGAAGACATTCAAAATATTCCCGAGAATGGGCTAAAACCATATTTTCCTACTGAACTAAAAGGGAAATCCGTTAGCCAAACAAACAGCATATCGATGATACGTCGTACGTCATGTATCCTGTTCACTGTCGTGGGGCAAAGCCATAATATTGGGCAATGATATTTATGACCTCTCAGTATTACGTCCGATTCTTAGTGGCCGGAACAGTATATTTATAGCTATCTTATCAACGATATATTATGAAAAAAACCCTTACTGCTTACGAAATTCAAAGGACCATCATCTATAATTTAATAAAATAGAGCATTTTATACTTCAAGAGTATAAAAATATAAAACCAAAAATCAGACAAAAAATGGCTTTTTTTAATTCCAATTCTGAAGTAGATACTTATAGTAGCTATTTCTGTTATTATTGAAGAAAACATTACAATAATTTTTGTATTATATTATAGAAGTTATGAAAAAAATAAACAATTTATGTCGAATACATAATGTTTTTAAATTTTAAAAAATAACACTGTTACATAATATTTTTAATTTTCTATAAAAGTTCATTAGTCTCAAGAATCAATTAACACTTTATTTTTTATCTCAAACATTTAAAACATTATTCTTCTTTAACAAATATTTTACCAACCAACATCATTAAATTGACAAAGTTTACGAATCTTTACGGTTGATTGAACACCAAAGTGAAGTATTTTCTTTAGTAAAAATCATCTGACAAAGTTTGTCAAAAAATAATTGAAAACGTCTCGCAAATATCAGTCACATTATTAAGTTATTTTATTATGTGAAAGAAATATGTTCTATTTAGTTTAAGGTAGGTAGATTAATAGCTACCTCAAAAAAGTAAAATGAGCAGTCATATAATATTATGCTATTCTTTCTAATATAATTTTATCACATTATGATTGTATTATATATTATCTCATATTATAGCAGAAACTATATAGCCACAGTTGTAATTAACCATATTTAACTATAGCTGATCAATAAATAATAATAATCATGATCAGTTTAAAAATACTTAATTATACTTCTTATTTTGTTTTAGGTAAGCACAATGATTTGTTATGGGTTTCATGATTTCAATCAATAACCAGAATAATCCAATTAAAAGGTATGGAAACATGTTATTGTATTAAGATTATAATTATAATATTACTGACAAAGGGCATTGTATAAATATACCCATTAAATCTTTCCATCAAGTTTTGGAAAACTATCAAAATCGAGTATTAAATATTAATGTAATATACCATAATTTAGATAATTATTAAAACAATTTAACTTTATCAGTATTACTAATTATTAATTAATGAATACAAGTTTAAAAAAAAAAATAAATATTATTACAATGGTATTATCTTAATACTGTTGCTTAGCGCATAATATCACTGTTATTTATGAATCTAACAAGTTAATTAAATTCTGAAGGGAACGATGAATGTAATAGCTTGACAGTAAAATAATATGTGTTTATATTTTATATAATATTTGATGGGTTTGTCGTCACCTTTCGGAACAGTTTGAGAGATTTAATTAATTGAATCTATAATTAGTACTTTTTGGCTTTCTGGGGACAAAATGTTAATATAATATATGAAAATACCGAAAAATTGGAATATTTATAAAGTACATTTTCAACAATATAAATGTTGTTGTTTTGTTGTAAGGTTAATTGTTAAAATACGAATAACAGCTATAGATTTCTAATTTACATTTTACCAACGTTCAAACTAACGTTTTCTAGATATGATATATTTTTCGAAATATTTTAGTTCTTTTTGAGAAATTTCAAATCAAAACTTTTATGAAATAAATTACTTATATTTAAAACTAAAACAAAAATTTACCATCTCAAACAATTTGAAACATTTGTCCATTACATCTTAATATCCCAAAACATTCCATATTATAGCAGAATCACTTATCATGTTTGTTATGTTCAAATAATACATTTTTATAATGTGTACAACATTATACAATTTCATCAAACAATCAGCAACCATGACCTGATGTGGCACGGTTGTAGGCTTCAGTCACTTACGTGTTCTGAGATTAAGCATCAGCCGGTGTCGCTAGTTTACGGATGGGTGACCACCGGGGTTTTAGTGACAAATCCTCGACACACATACATATTTTCAACCAACCATTCCCCCCCACAGTTAAAAACTTACTAGGCCTAATAACCTTAGATGTTGAAGACTTAACTCAATAAAAAAAAAATCAATAATCAAGATACGGAACATATAGGTACATATTTTTATTCTGATCTGCGCGATACGAAAAACCAAGTTTTAGTTGTTTAATTATTCATTTATAAATAATTCAAGATTTGCTTTTTTAAGCACAAATTATTTTAAAGACAAATAATTGATTAATTAGTATAGGGAGTAAAATTAGTTTTAAAATAGGTGGTGCATCATCTCCCATCTGTTGGTGATTTTTGTTGATATCCATTGTATATTTATTATAATTTATTCATGCACAAAACATTCGTGGACATCAAATTTTGTAGATTAATATTATTTTTGGATGAAAACGGAAGTGACGCAAATAGTATTCGAGTATACATTATACAAACAGAATATTACTATCATTTTAGCTGAGAGATGAAAGTGAAGCAATTACTTAACGACTGGTTTATTTATTTGTTTATTTACGACTGATATTAAATAATAAATAATTTATCATCGTATTACAACTAAAAAAAAATTGTTCCGGGCTTTCCTGCATTGATGACTGCATTTTCCACGGTACTTCCTACCTGAGGGCACGGACGTATATGTGAACGTATCTATAATATATGTGTGGCAACATGCGGACTCTGCGGAGGGAAAAGGGTTTTTAGATCCCTCAAACGGACGGACGGAAACTCGGCTATGGGCAACTGCGTGATGTCAGTGGGGAGGGGGTTGGAAAACGTTTATCGAGGACCCTGGGTAAGCAAGGTAATTGGAGCGTGATGTTAATGAATAGAACGGTGCAGACATTAGCATAGCACCTCCCCCACCCACACCCCACCACCCACACACTCACACACACGCACACACATACACCCATCCACACACACTCCTTCATCGTCCCGCGCCCCGCATCATTCTTCCCACCGTCCGCCCTCCGACCGTAGCAAAAACCGACCACTAACCTCACCCCCTGCCAACCAAAACCCCTTCACCACTCAGCACTCGTCTGGATACAAAAGAAATCCCTAAAGATCCGACCAACATTTCCCTCGGTTCGCCAGAGGCTTTTACGCCGGCGGTGATACAGACGATTTATTGCCACCGCAGTCACACGTCGTTGTAAATGCAACGTTCTTGCGCGTTTGCGTTTGTGAGTTTGAATGTGGGTGTTTATGGGTGTGTGTGTGCGTGTAGGTGTGGGTGTAAGTTTGTATATTATTTATAGTGACCAGCACCACCACTGTAGACACTGAAACTCCAGACATTCAGCTCGTGCCCATTAATTAGCCAATCACACCCGTCCTGGACGAAAACTACATGCCACCATGCGTGTCACTGTGCCAGTGATTATTGTTATTATTTATTATTATGAAAATAATTTAGGAATATGAATAACAACGACAAACACACAATACGTAGGTAGATATCGCTCTCTGTCAATTGTGACTAGTTCTGACGCGTCGGTTACTACTAAGTCCTGAAGTTTTTGTAAACACATTTTCCATTAGACATTTAGATCTTTGTCCATCATCCTTTATTTATTTTATTTTCATTTATTTATTTGACACCCAAAGGCAATGGAGTGTACAATAGAATACTTATGACAGTGGCGTGCCCATGGAGGGGAGGTAAGCACCCCCCTTCCCAATTGACACATAAATCCCCTTATTTATATCTTTTGTACTACTACTACCCCCACAAATCACAATGCATTTAAATGTACTATTACTTATGACATCCCCCCCATTGGAATTTCCTGGGCACGCCATTTACTTCTGATATAAATTAACTTAAGATTATATAAAATAACAAATATTAATAAGAAATCTAGTTGTGAAAATAGTACAGTTTTTTAACATGAAAATAATAAAAGAAAATAATTAAAAATATAATTAATACATTTCAAAAGTTTAAACATAAATACCATATTGAACATGAATACGCGTATCTGTAACGAAGGATAGGTTCTTAAAAATAATAAAAAAATAATATAATATGTGATAGTAGGTATAATATTATATCATATTTCATCATAGGATAGTGTTTAACTTACATATTATATGATGATTATTATGAGTGTTACATTATGTTAATTTCGATGATTAGCATTATAATTATGTAAGCAGTCTGAAATTGTATATTATTATTTAAATTAGTAATTAATTGCTATTGTAATATTGTGTAAACTAGAAGCAATATCTGATCCGAATCTGTTGAATTAAAAACGATTCGATTAATCATGATTCATGAGTTTATTAATTATTAATAACCACCCTTGCTCGTTTATTGATATTTTAAAACAATCCAATTAATAAATTATCGGCCGTAATAATTGTATGGCGTAACTTATCGTTATGTACTCGATTATACTTACGTAACAAAATCAACATTATACACGAGGAAAATTTATGACCACAACCTGGGACATAATTTCAGATTGTGGAGGATAAATCTTTCCTCCCTCACCAAAATTCTTTGTTTATGTGTTGTGTTGTTCGATCTAAATTTTAAATAAAATTGTATTGGTAAATACCGAAAAATAATACAACAGTTCATTATAATATGCCCCCCCCCCCCCTTAAACATTTTCAATTACGACACTAAATACGACTCTTTTGTTTAGCTCACAAAATTATGTTTTCGACTTGCATGGTAATAATAATATGTTACTGAAATACATATTTTCAATTGAAACATTTTATTTTTATGAACGCTACAGTCTACTTCAAAATAAACATCATTTATCTAAAGTCAAAAGGCCATATTATCTGCACAGAGTCATCGCTCCTTAACAGCAATGGCATTCCGGTCAAATCATGAGGCTCAACAACTGTAAGAACAGAACTTTCGGGCTAACGACAGCCGTCAGCTTCATTTGTCTTAATGCCATTTCTTTTGTACAAAATATTATTTATATTTTTCCAGCTTGTTGGTATCCAGCGTATCTATCCATATCCCATTATAGTAACATAGGCAAAACATCATTTAGCTACTGAGTATTTGGATTCATGGTTTTTTCTTGAACTTTATCCCGCTTAAAACGTAATAATTCACGAAGTATATACTGTTATATACTTATATGTTAGTACTATTATTTACCAATATTAAAACTATTATGGGTACCTACTCCGGGGTTCTATCAGAAATAATTATCATTTTTTTTTTCAGACATTTTCTCTTCATACGAACCCAATTTAAATTTTACAATTCTAAACTACATAGAATATAGATGATAATTATTATAAAATACTTCCTATGTCACTTTAAACTGCAATATTGAAAAAAGAACAATTAAAATCTCTTCATTAGATGCCGTTATTACGTCTTGGTAGTTTGAAAAAATGGAATGTTCAAATTGGTATAAACTCCCACCCCTCTCCGTATATTATACAGGACTATAAATGTGTATTGTGAATGTAGGTTGAGTGTTTTTGTATTCAAATTCGACTATTATAACATTGGTCGAATCTCAGATATTCCTCGAATATACGCCATAGACACAATAATCCAATGTTCCTACTATATTATTATCCAGTGCCACACTATGCAGAAACATTTTTTTTTTTAGTTTAAATTTAAATAACAAGTTGATAACGCGGTTTACTTGAAGTTGGATATAATAATACTGTTTGTAAAAAAGAAACACCGATATAAGATAATATAACAGACATTTGTTTTATAAAAATATTAAAACCACTTTTTAACACAGAACAATAATGCATTTATTGAAATTCTAATTTTAGAAATGTTAATGATACTTCAACACCAAAATTATTCAAATTCTTAGTTATAGAATTTAAGAAGTATTTTTTACCGAACACAAACTACAATAATTGTTTATGTTTATAATTTTTAAATAAAATTTCAAATGAGAAGTTTTTAGGTTACTGAGCTCAATCATGGAGCTTTAATGATGAATAATTGATTTATAAAATGTTAACGTAATAATATTAGTTATTATAGTTTTAAACAATCACAGTGGCCCTCATATTTTTAAACCTATTATGAAAGTATATTATTTTTTTAATACAAAAAGTTAATAATTTCAGAAAAGTATTCGTTTGAATTTCGTTTTTTACAACATCATCAATACAAAAATGTACATTTAATCATCAGTTTGATCCAAGGCTCAGGCGAATAAAGCAGCCAACTAAGCTGTCTACTGTCAAGTTGTTACTAGACCAATTGAATTCTCTGCTAAACATATTAATAATAATAATATTGTAGTTGCTGTCTGTATGATGATATAATAATTAATCCGTTAGTATTTAGTTAGAACATTGGAAAACATTTAAAAATGCTGATTAATGGCAATCTTCGTCAATTTTCAATTGTATTCATAAAATTTTTTTCAAACAAAGTTTTTCTGCCTTTGATAGTTTTATGTCGTTATTATTTTTAAGTGGTTGAGCACTTGAACCATGGCTGTCAAAAATAATTTGTGAATATTTATAGATAATATTATAATATTATTATTTGTATCCTTATTTTGCAATTTCCTCGTAACACAAGGTGTTCAAAACATGTACCTATAAGTTAAAAAAATAAAAAAATTATTTATTGCGCAGAAATTGTCAAACAATTAAAAAATGTGTGCAAATTGCACAAATGCGGCACGATCGCGTCGCTCTAAATAGTTTTTAATTTTGTTCTATACGATCATATTATATTAATTATTATAGAATACCTACGGTTTAAATACTTAATAACGTCTATTTCGATTAATTGTAATTATATACCTATTGGATATATTGTTAGGATTGAATAATATATTGAACATATTGTTTGAATGAAAATGGTGAAACGAATAATTTAAAATCCGTAGCTGCAATACAATGCGGTTGGACATTTGAATCAAATCGCCAAATTCTTGTTTTTTAACAGCACCTAATATTGTGGTGGCGTACCTATATACTCAAAAAATTACCACAACCCAGGGGGTTACACATATTATTGTTATTTAATATTTTATGGGTGCAACATAATTTTCCTTTTTTACATTTAATTATTGAGTTATTGAAAATCTACCCACTCGCCGTTCCTAAGTAAATATTATATTATCGCGGTAAACTGTATGTCTGTATATTATACCTACTAGTATACTTTCTTACCGTTTATATTACCCTATAAGACTTAAATTATTAGTATCTTCTGGCGGTATTACCAGCATAATATACATAGGGTCTGAGTAGACCGTTTTTTTTGTGTCCGTTTTAGTTAATCGACTGTATACTTTTGCGTAGTTGATTGATTGGTTAACGGTGGTGATAATTAATATTCTGCCCACGTTATTCGATATTGCGGTCCTTATTTAAATATAAGTATTATACGGCTACACCAATCGTTTCCGGTTTGCAGATTACACCTCGAAATAAACGTCCGGAAGGAATCGAGTCATATAAATTGAAGTTTTCAAATAAGTATTTTTATGCAAAAATATAATTATTACATTTACTTTTAGAGGCCTGAGAAAAATTGAAATATTTATGATATATTTTAATCGTTGCAATCAGTCGTATTTGCACTATACAAAATCGATAATATTCGCTAGTTATACTTTTAATTTTATTATTTATTTTAAATGCGTTATATGACTTACTTACATAGAATAAATAATATAATATTATCATAATATTATCTGAAGTTATTTAACTTTTATTTGAAAATATTATGACTACTACACATAGAGCAAATATAAATACAAAATATATTTAAATCCGATAATATAATTGCATAATTTAATTTGAAAACATTTAACTATTTTTATTTTAAGATTTATGTAAATATTTACTATAGTTTATTGCGTAATGAATATCATTCATAAGTTTTATATTCATACTTTGGAGTTCGAATTATTTATATAAATAGAACGACTTTATTTTACTTTATATATTAATATTATTTACTTCGACTATAATTTAATTCATAACGAATACGTTATTAAAACAGCCAAATTGTTTCTTTGCTTGTGTTTACTTTAAAAAAGTTGTTCTCAGTTTATTATACTACACTTTTCTACGGCATTCGTCCGCTAGATCGGTTTGTTTCCATGCACTACCAATAGATGGCGTCGAATGTTTTAGAATTTCTATTTAAGTCAATTTTATTGAATGTTATAAATTATAATAATACACGTTGTTGGATCTATTTAGTTCACACTAAAACAATAGTTATTATATCAGAATATTGTGTACACACAGTTTGTACAGAATTCATTGCAAATATAATAAGAAAATAATATCGAATAGGAATTTGAATAGGAATTTGAATATTATAATTTCTAATTTCGAATTTGAATATTCGCGAATCAATCATTATTCATTACCTAACAAAAAACAAATTTGTTAGTCTTCAATATACGAATGTATATAGGGTTGTAAATCTTTGTACGATGGATTTACTCATACTAAAGGAGACAGATCAGAGTGCACATAATACAAATATTCAACATACGTCAGGATTGTTGAAAGACGTGTTGTACGCTCCATTGACGACAGACTGATTGTCGTTCAAATTGTATTGGGCACGAACGATGCTCTTCGGAGTTGTGGAATTTGATCAGAATTCGAACTGTGATTCGAATTGAATTGCCTCCACCACGGATTCCACGTAGTTAAAATTTCAAAAAAAAAAAAAGTTCAATAGTGTT